>QEPC01007782.1:1874471-1896395 GCA_003113815.1 Sphenodon punctatus
TACCTGGCAACTGGTACCTGAAAGCGACCCCACAGGGTACCCGACTCCCTGGTCTGACTCACCTCACAGCTGGGTTGCTGTTCCTCCAGTCCAGTTGCTGCTCCCTGATCCTCCCCAGTCCATGGACTGTTCAGCTGAGCTGGGTGGGGACTTCTCTCTCCTTCTGTTCCTTTTCCTTCATCTCCCCCGCCCCCCCCTTCTCTCAGATTGTAAGCCCTAGGGCAGGGTCCATGTCTATTCAATTACTTTGTAAAGCACCAGGTACATTGCTGGGGCTATATAAATACTTGCTAATAATAATAATAATCTCAAGGGTCATCTAGTTCAACCCCCTGCACAGTGGCAGAATCAGTAGTCCAAAACTATCCTTGAGAAATGTCTGTCCAGCCTGCGGCTTGAGCATGTAGGCAAAAATTTAGGATGGCAAATCTAAAAGGCCCTCAAAATGAACTAGGAGTGCTCCTTTCCTCACCCTCAGTATAAACTCTGCACTGGGGGATTGTACTGTGAGTGGGAAGAAGGAGCACTCTTAGCTCCCAGTTGATCTACAGGGAAGCAGGAATGTTTTCCTCATGTGCAGTGGGGGCTTGTGCTGTAGGTGAGTGGACACTGTTTTTTCCATGTGGATCAGCTTTTCAGCTTTTTCCTCCGCCACCTGCAGTACAAGTCCTCAACTTGAGGACTGCCATGGCAGGGGGGTGGTTGACATTTAGAGCTGCGACCGAGTACCTGGCAACTGGTACCTGAAAGCGACCCCACAGGGTACCCGACTCCCTGGTCTGACTCACCTCACAGCTGGGTTGCTGTTCCTCCAGTCCAGTTGCTGCTCCCTGATCCTCCCCAGTCCATGGACTGTTCAGCTGAGCTGGGTGGGGACTTCCCTCTCAGCTTTCTCTGAGCGTGGGACAGGGGCAGTGGCACAGAGGGGAGAGAGGAAGGTCTCTTCCCACCTGTGTGCATCTACTTAATGAGTCCCTCATTCTAGGGGAACCCAACATGGATGTGTATTAGGGATGAGTGAACAGAATGCCGTTTGGTCGTTCGGTTCAAAACCTGAGTTCGAGTTCGGCTGTTCGGTTTGGTGGAGTTTAGTTTGTCCGAACTCCGTTGAACATTCAAAAAAGTGCTATCGGTACTGAAACCGATTTTTTTCCGGTATCGGTCTTTTTGACCCTGAAACCACCCTGGGTGTCCACCCCTGGTGCCAGGAAGTCTGCTCCTCAGCTGTCTCTCCCTTCCAGTCACATTTTTCCCACCCAAAGTCATGTTTTTGCCACCCCTGAACTCATCCAAACTTTTCTGAACTGTTCGGAAGTTCAAGTGTTCAGTTCGGTTGTCCGAACAGGCTGAGTTCGGGCCGAACTCCGAACTTCCAAACTGCGTTCCCCCATCCCTAGTGTGTATGCAGGTTCCATGCACACCACTGATGTGTCCCCCTGGAAATGGGGGACCCATTAGGGAGGTTCATACAGGGGGGAAGGCCTCCTCACTTTCCCCCCTCCCCGCTCAGAGAAAGCTGAGCGGGTAAGTCCCCAGCTCAGCTGAGCAGCACATGGGCTGGAGAGAAGCAGGGAGCAGCAAGCAGTGAGGAGCAACTGGATCAGAGGAGTAGCAGCCCAGAAGTGAGGTGATTCAGCTTGGGGAGCTGCAGGTGTGGATTGGTGTTACAGGATGCCCCAGTAATACCTGCATTTTGGGGCACACTGGCACAGATATCCAATGGGGCTCTGGTACCCCACTGGGGACCCACTCGGGGTGCCCCAAAATGCAGGTATTACCTGCACATAGCAAATGGGTTATCTGCTGCAGCTCTAGGGATATTTTACTATATTACCATTGGTGGCAAAATTATGTTAAGCCAGTTCTGTGTGGTCATATTTTATATGCTTATTTGCAGTGAATAATAACTGAAGTCAATGGGATTTCTAATGAAGTAAAAAGCTATTGCAGTTGACTTCCCACACTCTGATGTCCAGACCAGGCCATGGTGGATGGTCTATAGCTGTTCTGTGGAACCGGCTAGGGCTAGTGTGAGCTTTGGCCCCGGCTACAATTATGTATAAGTGTCCCTGGGTAGGCCAGAGAATGGCTTTTTGTGCGCACATGTTACTCTGGAGTAGTCCCAATGAAGTCCTGGATTTTGAGTTTGCCATTTTTGTGAGGAACCTGTGGTTTGGAATGTGTATTTTGTTTTGAGAACACAGAACACCAAGATGCATTGTGATCAAGAATCAAACTCATTCAGTTGAATTCCTCAACTGGCTTGACCCCGTGACCTGCACTGGAAACTGCCAGGGGGGCACAAAAGGGAGCCGCCTGCAGTTCTGCTGCAAACCACGAGCCAAAGGGCCCCAAAGGGTGGGGCCCTTCGGGGACTGTAGGGTATTTAGGGGCTTGTTATTATGATGAGTTGTTTTGTGTCGGATTTGCGGGGGAAGGGGTTGTGCTGGGTGAAGGGTATATTGAGTGTGGGTTGTGTTGAGGGGGGAGGCCCAGCACCAACCCCTGGTGGCAGCAGGGGAAGGTGCTGGGGGAGGTGGGGTTAGGATGGGTGTGTGTGTGTAATCTTGGAATTAGGTTAGAAATGGAAGGGTTATGTTTTGTTGATTTTTGTAGAAGAAATGTGTATTGATATTTATTAGACTGTTGCTCTATTATTGTAAAGTTTTGTGGACGATAGGTCCCCCTCCTGGTGAGAGCAGGAGGGTAGGGGGAGTTGATGGGCTCCTCCCCTGGTGGCAGCAGGGATGGAGCATATGGATGGAATGATATGGATAACTATGACATATTGTAATAATATTTATTTATTGCTGTTGTATTGAATTATGTGAGGGCCCAGGGAAGGAGAGGGTATCGTTATTGATGGGAGATCATGTTATACTGCAATAACTGAGGGGTTATTTAGGTTATGTTGTGTTGTACTGAATTATAATTGTTATGGTTTTTTGTATGTTGCTACCTTTGTTGTTAGCCGCCTCGAGTCGCCATAGGCAAAAGAGAGCAGGATGCAAATAAAAGGTGAAATGAAAAATGAAACTTTGCTAAATTATTCAAATTAAAAGAGGTAATTCATAGACACACAGAGAGAACAAAATTGCCAAATTCTGGTGTGTGTGCATTAGAATTTACACTCATTGTGAAGTTTGGAATTCAAAATTGAGATCAGTTCTTACCTGAAATGTATTTCTGATTTTGGGTAATGAATCTTTGCATCTTCTGTTTTAGCACAAAAATGCTGACAGTGGACAGACATGTTCACACTTATGATGTAATGCTATACCAATGGAGAACGTGCAGTATTCCCAGTAGAGAGAGGGGGAAACTGAGCTGAGCACCCATGAGATACTGTTTAAAAAATCTTTCATGTAGAATTTGATGTTTTAATTAGTAAACTGTTGTTCTGAAGATTATACATTATGCAAGTGCCAAATCTTTAGTAGTATAAATACTAGCAACTAGAGCTGAAATGACTATCTGAAGAGAATACCAAATTCAACAAAAATTGGCATATTTGAATTGGAGCTGAAATGATTACCCGAACAAATGTATAAGCAATGGAATATACTCTGCACAGGGCTATTAATTTATTTTCAGTTTCTAGTAAGGATGAAATAAATACGCCTTTTTGTATTGCAAAGGTAATTCACATATTCATTTCCATGAGAAAATATCCTAATTCATCTTTGTTACCATTGAGATATTTGAAATTCAGTTTCTTTGCTTTGGTATTTTGGTATCCAGTAGTTCATTCACTTCTGCAGTACTATTTGGTGGGTATTTGGAATTTTTGAATGTGAGTGTAGTTGATTCAAATGCAACAATCACATTCATAAATCCAGAAAACCCATCAAAGAGTATTACCATATGATCACAAATCCCCGTAGAACCCATTTTCCCAGAATAATCCTAATGATGATATTATAGTGACTGAAACAAAGAATATGAGACCAAAGAAATGTTAAGAACTCTGCCACTGTGTGTTTAAAATAAAAATGAGAGGTGTTGTGCAATAGTTTATGAAAATAGGAAGAGAACAAGGGAGAAAAGGACAGGATTTATAACAGTAAGAAGCATACTGAGTTCCTTAATCCCCTATTAACCGAGGGTTGGCTTGTGTGGGGGTTGGGGGGGGGGAGAGTTACTAGTCGTTCTCTGACACACAAATCTGTTGAAACTAGGATAACTTTTGACTCTTCCTCCTTAAATAAACCTATAGGTGGTGTGTATTGGCCTTTCCAAGCCAATTCTCCATTCCCAGAAGAGTAACAACGAGCAGAAATGAAGACTGGTGGTGGGGCTGTTCCAGAAAAGCAGCACATGTAGCTCCTCCATGTTCCATTCCCACCTTCTATCTTTGTATCACAAGGGGGAGGGTGCTGCCTCTTGGATGGGTCCCACATACATCACCCCTGCCTACACTACTTTTGCTCCATAGTGCCCCACTAATTCCATTTGAACAGCAGCAAGAGAAATGGCTCCCTCCCCTTGTGAGGATAGTGGATCTGTTTCTGCTGCTGCTCTTGGGCTAGGCTGCAGACCCCAGAATTCCTGTCCCCTGTTAGATTTAGGGGTGGGAATTTTGAAGATAGGGTTTCACTGACCTCAAGAAGCGGTACACACACCACCTATGGGAACCCATTCATTTTAGAGTTGTGTTTCACATGCAGACCTGATGCTAACTCATTAATACAATTATAACATATTGACATCTAAAAAGTGCAGCCTTGAGGTTGAACTTAGAAGCCTGCTGACTTCATTTTGAGATGTAAATAATAGTATACTCCCACGATCTCAGAGTAAAACAAAGGCGTGCAAAATATATGAAATATCAGTTGGCTTGGAATCATAATTCCACTTGCAGATGGCATGACCTCACTTTGGGGACACGACCCACATTTGTTATACTTAAAATGGGGGAGTGTGGTTTTTCTATTGGCCCCCAATGTGAGAGATGGAGACAAGGAAGTTCAGATATCATCTTTTATTGGATCAATTGCTACTGGTGAAAGTATGCAAGCTTTCGGGCCACACAGGTTCCTTTGTCGGGCCTGCAATAATTCTTTCTTGCTACATGCCTGTGGAAGGGCCCCATATAGCTTGAATGCTTGCATACTCTCACCAACAGCAGTTGGCCCAATAAAAATATTGGCTGAACTACGTTGTCTCCATAATTAAAAGAGGAAATATTATACATAGTACCATTAATTCATTACTACAGTGTAAAAAAGATGAAACTTTTTAGGAGCACTTCCTGTACATAAATGTAGCAGATTTAATATAATTTCAGATTTTCTCTTCCTATTCATTTTTATTGAATGCCTGAGGTTTTTGGTCTTTGTCATGCATTTTAAAAGGCACTTTCACCACTTGGGCCAGGCTGGGTTGAGAGTCGTGCCTCAAGGCAGAAATTGCTGTTGGTTTCACAGCTGATTAGGAGGACAGTTAATGGGGGAGTGTTTAAGAGCAGCAGAGAAACATATTTCTTTGTCCTCTTCTATGGTTTAATGATTAAAACTATACCAACAATGAAAGCCAGAAATTGAAAGGCATGAATGATATATTATCCAGCAAAGATGCTACAAGTTTAAATGATACCTTTTTTATTTTAGGAAGCTCTACAGAACAGTTTCATAAAGAACTTTGTAGAAAGTCACTTAAATATTGATGTGGAAAAACTCATGGGAAAGCTGAAAATGTATGGTATGTATAAATACACACGTGTGTGTGTGAACATACTCTCTCTCTACCACTGAGAGAGAGAGAGACGTTAACTGCCGGACACTGACTCAGCAAAATTATTATTATTATTATTATTATTATTATTAACAAACATTTATATAGCGCCAGCAGTGTACCTGGCACTTTACAAAGTAATAAAATAGACACGGTCCCTGCCCCTAGGGCTTACAATCTGAGAGACAGGAGCTGGGGGAGAGACTTAGGAAGGGGAACAGAGGGAGAGACAAGGGGTCTAACATTCATGAAGATGCGAGGTCTCAAGTGCACGTACTTGGCTTGGTTACGATGAGAATGACAGCAGGCAGGTCCATGTTGCAAGGATAAGGGTAAACCGATCGTAGGTATAGGAATAGTGGCTCAGCAGGATAAAGAGTCAGACAGAGCAGAGCGAAAGAGGTGAGTTTTAAGGAGAGATTTGAAGGTATGAAGGGAGGGGGCAAGGCGGATGTGGACAGGGAGGGAGTTCCAGGCATGGGGGGCAGCAAGTGAGAAGGGACGAAGGCGCTTAGGGGAGCAGGGAAGGCGTGGAAGGGTGAGAGAAGGGACAGAGGAGGAGCGAAGTGCACGGGCTGGAGTATGGAGGGCGATAAGTGCAGAGAGGTAGGGGGGAGCAAGGTTGTGAAGAGCTTTATAGGTGAAGACTAGGAGCTTGTGCAGGATTCGTTCAGGAAGGGGAAGCCAGTGAAGCGAAGAGAGGAGGGGCTGCACATGGTCGAAGCGACTGGCGAGGTAGATGACCCTGGCAGCAGAGTTTTGGACAGAGATGAGGGGAGAAAGGTGAGACCGGGGAAGGCCAGTGAGAAGGAGGTTACAGTAATCGAGGCGAGAGATGACCAGAGCATGAACAAGAGTTTTGGCAGATGAGACAGAGAGAAAAGGGCGAATCTTAGCAATGTTATGGAGGGAGAAGCGACAGGATTTAGCAACAGAGTCAATGTAGGGTTTAAAAGAAAGGGCTGATTCTTGGTTAAAATTATCCATTGTCAGATACAACTAAAAGTGTTTATCAACTATTAAGTCTTAAATTACTGTTATTTAGTGGCTTATCATATTGCAGGTGCACTGTGGAACGGTTTATCATATTGCCAAGGATGGGTCCAGGAGTTCAGTCTCCACTCTGGCAATAGCCATACCTGTGTTGTCTCTTGGGTTTTGATGAAAAAGTCTTAAGGCAGAGCTTTTTAGAGATAAGTGTTTATTAGAGGCTTTGCCCACACTTTGTCTCTACAGCCTGTCTCTCTTGGTGTCTGGTAGATACTGCCCCTCCAGCATATATTTAATACCTCTGTACCTCTGCAAGGCTAGACTGAGCTGACAACAAATAGGCTGCTAAAAAAATACAATCCTTCTGAGACCTTGGGACCCAGCTATGAGCAGAGCAAGTTCTCATTCCCTCTCCGTTCCCCCTGCTGCTGGGCACTGCTTTCCCTCTGGCCTGTGATCTCTTTTCAGGTTGGGCAGAAGCTACTAGCACTGTGTCTCCCATCTCTCCTTCCTCTCCACCAAGCACAATGCAGGGGCAGAAGCCAGCAATAGCCAAGGGAGGGAAATGGGCCCAGAATCAGGGGTAGGAGAGGAAAATCAGAGGGGACTCTGGCTCTGGAGGTCTGTTCCTACACCTTGCTGCCACAACAGCTCTATATGCAGTAGAGCCAGTTCCTGATATTGGCAGGAAAAGCGCGCAGAGTAAGGCTACAGGAGTGCGCCCTATCCCTGTCAGTGCAGGATCCTGGGAAGCTGGGGCACCATGCAAAATGGTGATAGGGGCTTCCCCCAGCAGAGGAATGTTTAATAGGCACTGACATACTGACTAACCCATTAGAAAAAGGTAAATGTTACCATAATTAGTTTTTGATGTTCAGTTAAACATAATAACATAACTACCTGAATTGCAGACCTGTATGTTATGCATAAGTTGTTGTCATGGGTTCCCCAGAGGCCAGGGCTCCCTTCATTTGAAGCTTTGTGGGTCTGTACACCATTGCTTTTTACACTCAAGTTGTCATTTCATAATCCATGTATTGAGGGCCCCGGCAGAGTTCCCCCACAGCACATGGGACCTTGTGCGACCACACAGTCTGCAGTATTCTGGAAATGGCACCAAGGGAAGGAGGGCAGCATCTAGGGCAGGGATTCTGGGGGCCAGGGAAGGTCATGACCCCATCCTTAGCAAAATTCATGTTGTGCACTTGTTATATGTAAGAAAATACGTTTAATTTTCCATTAGCTATGCAAAGAGTGCCCTGCATTATGCCCATCAATGCATTTCCATTCATTTTTCTACTAACAGATCAAGGAAAATATTTTCAGTTATCGACGGTTCTAAGTTTGAAACCAAGCCACTTGAATATAGTTCTTTCCTACCCTATGAACTCATGTAAAGCTCAACTCTGTGTGGAGCTGGGAACCCTCAACTCTCCTATTGGGCACTGCAGAGATGATCTCCTCTTAGTGTCTGGGCCCTTAGTTTCATGGGTCAGAAAAGGCCCCGTATATTTCATGAACATTTTCTAGCAGAAAAGAGGGCTTGAATTAGCAACTTCCTAGTCTTAACCACCTTCTCAAATGGTCAGAATACTGCCACCTTTCAGTGGACGATGGGGTTGCTGAGGCCCTCACTGTACTGGGTCCAAGACAACCATGAAACAATTTCTGCCTTCCTTCCAGATCACACAGGGATTCTCTACCTTCTGGACTGCTGCTGCCCACATCCAGATCCCATCCTATGGGTTATGCTGTGGAGTTGCATTGTTTTCCAGTGTTGTGTTACTTGCCACTCTTACTCACCACTTGTGTTTATAAGGATTTAATAATATTTTTTTTAAAAGCTGTGGAAAATTTACTATTTTGGTATCAGCATTTTTTTTCATAAACAAATTGCCAGAAACTTTTGATTTTATATATTATGCAAATTCCACGTGGGTTTTTCTTTTTGTGTACTTAAGTATTACTGTCATGTAGGTTATGCAGCTTGTGCATCTTTAATTGATAGCTGCCATCAGGTGGCAACTGAGAGCTACAGCATTATTCACAGACATTGCTCCGCATCAAATGCTGCAGCTTTTACTAAAAGAAATATTGGATAAGTAGTTAGTTCAGAAAAATTTTATTCCCTATTTTAGTAAGAGCTGAAATGAATATATGTCAAATTCACCCTATTAGTTTCTGTTGAACTGGATAATGATCGCTGTTCACTTCTGTTATCGTTGATATCCATTTTGGATATTTTGTTATGTTTTTTGGTCACTTCAGTATTTTGGTCACTTAATTTCAGTTGTTGAGCATGCCAATCGCACTAATCATGCTGAAACAAGCAATCAAAATTCCAAAACAAAGCAGTCAAAATTCCCAAAGTGACCATAATAAAAAAAGGGGGGGGGGGAAGGAAACAAGCTATTTGAATAAATGGATATGCAAATAATTGTCTGGTTGCAGATATTTAGAAATTCAGAGAGCTATCTGAAAATGTGAAGAGTATTCACGAATGGCACACCCACTATTTGTGTCAGTTCTACTTTTAATCTTGTTAAACTAGAATAAGAACAACAGATGCATCTAAAGTTATATGGTTAAAAACGCGTCCATTCTTAATATCTTGACAAATTTTCTTTAAAGATCTTGGTGCCCAATTAGGTTCAACAATCTAAAGCACTCTAAAAATAATCTTGCATTGGAAAGCCAGACAGTGGTGGTATCTGGGGCAGCGTTAGAGCCGCTCTTGACATTTTAAGATTGACAATGCTCAATCTGTTTAGAAACTGTTTGGAAATTATTTGCTCTAGCAACCCAACTGACTCCCGTGTGTTCCAGATGCCATAGAGAGGCATGGAGAGAGATGCAAAACAGATTTAATGCTAACTCCACCTTAACACTTCTTATGCATGTTGCAGGGCTGTATTGGTACCCTATGCAGCCCTGCAAAATGCATAAGCAATGTTAAAGCAGTTCTAGTCTTGCCTTAGTCAGAAACTCACTGCGTGACCTTGGGCCAGTCACAATGGGTACTTTAAGACGATACGGGGCCCTTTGGCCCCGTACCGGCACCACCGGCTTCGTTCCCCGCCGGGGTCACCCCTGCACGGCCCAACAGACGTGCCGGGGGGATCCCGGCGGGGAAAGTGGGAGGGGCCGGGGCCGCGCGGCGCAACGTGCGGCCGCACGGCCCCGCCCCCTCCACGCACCCTGCCGCCCGCCCTCCGAGGAGACGGGCGGGCGGCGGGGCCAATGCGGCCGCCGCGTCCGGCCGATCGTGCCACGGCCCGGGATCCCGCCGGGGATCCCGGGCCGTGGCACGCGGCCAGACGTTACTTTTCGTTGGCCACGGCCCGTGGTCCTTTTGACCACGCTTCCCGGGACCTTCCCCCGGCTAGCCCGGGAAGCGTGGTTCAAATTGACCCCATGTGCCGATTGAGCGTGGCCAACATCTGGCGGCCGCCAAACAGATGTACGGGACACGGTGACCCCAGGTGGGTATTCACCGTGGTTCACCGTGTCAACGTCACGTCTGAAATCACCCAATATTCTCTCAGCCTGACCTACCCCACAGGGTTATTGTAACCAAGCCAAGTACGTGCACTTGAGACCTCGCATCTTCATGAATGTTAGACCCCTTGTCTCTCCCTCTGTTCCCCTTCCTAAGTCTCTCCCCCAGCTCCTGTCTCTCAGATTGTAAGCCCTAGGGGCAGGGACCGTGTCTATTTTATTACTTTGTAAAGTGCCAGGTACATTGCTGGCGCTATATAAATGTTTGTTAATAATAATAAATAATAGATTAAAAGTTGTGTTAACTTGCTGTGTAAAGTGTTCCAGGTGCTATGGCGGGGGGGTGGGCTATATAAAAATAAGGATTATGATTATTATTTATTAAAGTGGTGTTAAAATGGAGTTAGCGCAATATCTGTTTTCACCTTGTTTGCTTCCCCTTAATTTTTGCTGCCTTTAATTAGTTGCAGCAGACGATATTGGCCTTTTGAAAATAAACGGGGCATCATTCCAAGAAATATGGTGGTATTGCTTTCTTTGAGAAATGTTTAATGATACAGTACTCCAAGCAAAGAGTAAACTAGATGATATTTCTCATACTAAAATATTTAGCTGATTTAAGTTGTAAAGAAAATGTTTGTTTTTTAAAAAAATTAACGTTTGATGTATTATTCAAAATGAGGTCCTGTAAAAATCAGTTGGTGAAGAACTCTCTGTTGACATACGTTTGTGCCTTACCAATAGGAGGCAACACCCCTCATTCCTTCAGTCTTCCCCCCCCCCCCCCCACCAGGGGGTTGTGGCAATACCAAATTCCCTCCCACTCAGCCTAGCACTCCAGACTTTCATTAAAACACAAATTAAATTCCATCTGCTACTCCCAACGATGCTGAAAGACAAATCAAACCTTTACACAGACATCACTCTAGCCCCACCCCTGCCGCTGTTCAAGGACAGTGCCAAAAACCACCCTTTTGCATTGCCCTTTGGTGACACAGAGCAGCTTCCATCCCAGGCAGGGCAGCCGGTGTTTAAAGGCAGGAGGTTAATGGCAGGAACCTGTCTTGTAGCCAGGATGTCCCAACACAATGCCTGAGCTAGACCTTGCTCCTCCCCCTCTCCTAGGAGCAACTGCTAGGAGGGACCAGGAGATAACTGTCCTGGGGCGAGTGGCCTGCAGGGATCCAACAGCAGCCCAGAGGAGCTCGGCACCACCAGGCAGGGCAGCCAGTCTTTAAAGGCAGGAGGCTGATGTGGGGAGGCTGAATGCCTTCTCTGGCAGCCAGAGAGCGTCCAGTCTAGTGCAATCTAATACACAGATTATCCTTGTGACTATCAAATATCATATTTCTTTCAACCCTATTTGTTTTAAAAATTCACTGCATTTTCAGCACTGTTACTAACAGCATTAAGCCCACCAAGCCTGCCTCTCTGGCCCACAACAGGTATAGTTCTCCTGTCTGACATAGAACCACACTCACACTTCTTGTAGAGCTGAAACGAGTACCAAAACTTTGTACCTGTTGGGAATACTTGTAATTTCAGGTAGCCTGTCAGCCAATTGGTATCCTATCCACATATTGAGACATGTGATTGACTACCTGAAGTATCGGGTGTTACTCTTACTGAATAAGCAACTTTCTGTTTTACCAACCCAGACTGAATTAACATGTTACCCTTTTAGTATCTTTTTGCATTTCTGCTTTTCACAATGTTCATCATTGTGTTCACACACACACAGAGCAGAAGGGCCATGAGACAATGAATAGAAATGAATTGAAAAAGAGTAATTTGGATAACTCGTTGGGCACGAAACGGGTACTATTTAATGCTTGATCCATCTGAGATGGTTTGGGTATCATAATTTCGATGGATATACTGGTGGTTATTGCAGTACCTATTTCAGCTCTAACTCCTAGTGATCTCTCTCTCTCTCTCCTCCAGCCAAGTCTTGCACTTTTTATATAGACCGGTGGTTAGCTGACCTGCCTCGGTCCACTATCAGTTTCACTTCTGTAAACTGGGATTCCCTTCAGCTGAGGATAAATTAGCAAGGAGCAGGGAAGCTGAGAACATTAACCTCTTCAGGGGCAGCTCACCGTGCTGCAGGCTCTTATGCTCTTAATTCCCTTTAATGCTTTTGAAAGTATTCCCATTGATACTAAAATAGTTTGAGAAATGAATTTGTATTTCCTCACTCCAAGCCAGTGTAGCGCTCTTTGATGTACAGTGCACTGAAAGTAATCATTAATACTTTCTGTTTCGTTTACTCTACTCAGAGGCTATGATAGACAAGATGCTCAACAACTCAGCAATGGAACAGATTAACCTATTGTCCCAGCTCATGGTAAACCTCTCCTCCTTTGTGTTGTTGGATCGCTTCCAGCCTCTCGAATCTGTGGAGAAATTGGAGGCGAAGGCACATGAGCTCATGCAACAGAACAATTTCTTGGCTAGTGAGTATCATTTAAAATATGTATTGACATAAAATTCCCAGCTTTGCAGAACTGCTGCTTCCCATACTTCCCCATAAGAGGATGCTGTAGTGTTTTGTCAACTGAGAATGCATAGGTTTTAAAAATAATGGAAAACGAATATGGTGGAAAGAAAACGCTATAAAAATTGTCTGATAAAAGTGTGCCTCTGACTCTGGAACATAGTAATGAAAGCAATACAGGCTAATGTTATTGCAAGTGTAACTGAGGATTCACTATTAAATGAATCCTTGGAGTCAGTTATACCTAATAATAAATATGAAACCAGGAACAGCAACATACTGTAACATTCTTCTAGCTAGAGGGAAATGAAGGCAAAGAATGAAAAGGACTGGAAAAATGTGCAAATGAAGACACTTGCACCACCTACCCATCTGTCTATTGGGTTGCACATGGGAGTTTAGTTATTTTTGTGGAAGGCATAGCCAAATAGAATTCTGAAGTCCAGATGAGCTCGCTCAATCAGAGTAAGCTTTTTCTTTGGCTAGTTTTGTCTTTTCTCAGTGGCTTGACAGTTTCCATCCCACCTCCTCTAAGCTTCTCACTGCTACAAATCTACTTATTGTGCTAAGAAAATAGAACAGTAGCTGGCTACCACTTGTCCATGCCCTCACATCTAGGGTCACCAGTAAATGGTAATAGAGGGAAGCTTAACCTGGCTTCAGTGAGGCCTACCAGGGAGAGAGAGAGAGAGAGAGAGAGAGAGGCCAGAGACAGGAAACTCCTACTCTGAAACCTTCACCAGTATTGCTTCTCTCCTGCATCTCGATTGGCCAGAAGTTTGTACAAAACTTCCCCGCCATCACCTGAGCTTTGACTGAGCTACCAGACAATAATCTGGCCTGTGCTTCATGCCTTGCAGCAGTCTTCTTGTCTTGCTCTTTGCTTTTCCCATTTCTTATTTGAGATGAGAGGCACCTTAAGATTTGGGCACCTCCAGACAGGACCCGACAGTCTGTCTGATTGTGCTGGCCGGTCTTTCAAAGTGACAGGAGCTGACCCAGCCAGTGCCACAGCAGCCTGAGACAACTCCTGTCACTTTGAAGGACGAAGCCGGCCGGCTTTTGAAACTGACAAGCTTTGACTGGAGTCCTGCAGACCCAGGCTTTGTAGCACTCCTGACTGGGGTTTGTCAATTTCAAAGGGTAATATTCACATTTTGGGGCATCCGGCATCTGATTGCTTCTTGGGTAGAACATTGGGTGCTTGAAAATGCAGGTATTACTCGCAGGTACTAATTTTAATACCCGTTGCAGCTCTATTCTAGACCCCTCATCTTGGCCCCTGCTCCCCATTTCCTGCATGTTCCTGGTCTCTTCATTGCTGTAGCGGTACCTGTTCTTGCCCATCAACCTGCCTCAGGTCTGACCACTTTACTTCCACTCCTGAACAGTCCTTAACTATGAGTTTCTTCACCTGCTCCCTTCTGCTAACACCCTTCTGATCTCTGAATTTGTTGACCTAGCTTGAGCTTCTCTGCTGACAATGCACTCTGCCTATACTCCTCTGACTTAACACCCATGTGGGATGGAACTCCTCTGACTTAACACCCATGTGGGATCCTGCTCCAATTTTCATCCTGCACGTGGATTCTGATAGATATACTCCAGTAGTGTCCTTTATTTGACAGTGCAATCCATACTAAAGTCCCCGTTCCTCTAACCCCACAGGTCTGTGTCAGCCTTTTCTTTAGGACACAGTTCACTAGAGACTCCCTGTCCCCGATCTGAGCTTAGGGCTTGGGTCCTCCTTTGACCATATGACTCCTGAGTAGGTTCCAGAACTGCCGTCTCACTTCTGGAATGGAGATTCCAACAAGACAAATCTCAGGTCTGTAGTGTAGGGGTTATGCACTCACACCATTTTCAAGAAGTTTTAATAGGCGGGGAGTGTTCATTATAATTTTCTGGAATAAATTCAGTATAATTTTCTGGGATAAAATGTCTGCATGTTGTTTCCAAGTAGACTGCTCCTTTTGAATTGGGGCTAAGTGTCCAATCTAATAATAATTGAATTGGCTGTTTTGATAGTGTCATCACAGCAGACATTCTGGGCATGGTATTGAGAATAAAATTCTTCCACCAGAACATGCAAAAGGCAGGAATTTGATATCTGCAGCCTTTCCATTTCATACATTGTTTTGTTGTTGTTTTTCTTTACTTTCTCCTCTCAGGTGTCTTATTTAATACCTCAAGCAACAAGAGACATGGACAAGGTTTTGCTAATGACCTTCCACAGCACATCTCCTATACAATTCGAACTAGTGTCTTGTACAGCATGAGAACAGACCTCATAAAAAACCCCATGTGGAAATCCCATCCTCAGAACCTGCCAGCTGATGCATTCAAATACAATCATATCTTTGTTCCACTGCAAGACATAATAGAAAAGGCAATCATTTCAGCACAAACTGGAGCAGACCACTCAGAGCCAGAAATACAAGTGCAAGCAATACCATACCCATGCCACACCAGTGACCTGTAAGTAGATATCTGCATTTGGGGCATAATTCTCCTTTGTCCAGGTGTGCAAGAGGGTTGGACATGCCTACTTGTGCATTAGAATTCCATGGTAGACTTCAACTGGACATGGAATCTTTATTCACAGTATATAAGAAGCACGGAGTGGGTTGTTGGGGATGTGGGTGGACAGTGGGGATTGGGACACGTGATCAGGAGATGAAGCTGAGGGAATGAGGATTGGAGATGAAGAGCTAATACAAGGCTGGAAATGAACTGAGGCAAAAATGGGGCTGGGAAAAAGACTGGGAACAAGGCTGGGCTGGGAACAGGAAGCGGAGGGGGCAAAGTTAGAACAAGCATGACTCTGATCAGCATGGTTCCTAGTTTTCTCTGCCAAAAAAATTGGAAATTCTCTGGGGAAAAAACCCTAAATTCTCTGATTAAAAATTCCCAAATCCATGTTTTTCAGCCATTAAAGTTAAAAAGAGTTTATTGGAAATTATTCATGTTTGTGACAATTTGATACACTTGTTGCAACTGCCACTCAAATAACAAAATAAAACAATATTCCACACCTCTCTGTGTTCTCCGCCCCATCAGTGCTTGTGGTGAACAAATTTAAAGCTTCCTTTAATGGAACACTTGCGAGCTGGGTATCAAAACCTAACAAGAGAGAGAACTCCACTCACTTCATCCCTCCTCCCCACCAGCCACAGCACACAGCCTGAGTCATCCTCTACAGGTGGAATGGGGCGATGCTCCAACCGGCTCCTCCCCACCAGCCCTGGCATAGAGCTGAACATACCTCTGCCCCACAGCCAGACATGGCTGTGATCTTCTCATGTCAAATCTCTTCTCTCACTGGAGAACCAGATCTGGACCTGACCATGGAGCTTTTGCTGCCTTTAAATTTCAACTGTCACTGCTGCCACCAGTGAGTTTTTGAGGGCAGAAATTTCCCAGAAAAACTCACAATTCCATGTTTTTTCTCTTATTAAAATGGAAATTCCATGTTTTTCTCTGATAAAACAGGAATTCTGTGGTTTTCCGTGCTCAATGGAAAACCAGGAACCCTTGTGATAGAGGAAACAAGAGGGAAATGCGAAGTTGCTGCATCCAACTTCCTGTTGCTAATAGCCAGGCTTATATATTGGCTGGCAAACATCCAAACAGCCAGAAACCTGATGGGCATGGCAGGAACTCAGACAAGATAAAGAGAGGACGCGGCCTGGTCAGTGCAGAGTGTCCACGAAGAATGGCCATGTCCATGGCAGGCTGAGGCAGTGGTGCAGGCTGAAAGTATGCCAAACTCTGGTGGCATGGATTCAAGATCAGGGTATTGATGCAGCTAGAGGTCTCATTGCCCATCAGCCACTCCAAGCTGCAAATGCAGTATCCACTGCCCTCACTCCTTAAGAGCCCAGCACAGTCATAAGAACATAAATAGTGCCATACTGAGTCAGATGAATGGTCCATCCAGCCCAGCATCCTGTCCTCCAAGAGTGGCCAGTCTCGATTGCATGGGAGAAGAACCAACAGTCACAATGGACAATCCATTCCCCGTTGTTCACTCCCAGCTCCTGACAGTAAGAAGTTCATCCAATAATCTACTTGGTTAATAGCCATTAATGGACCTTCTCTCTAAGAACTTATCCAGGTTTTTATTTAAACCCAGCTATACTACTGCTCTTGACAACATCCTCTAGAAACAAATTAATTATGCGTTGAGTGAAAAAGTACTTACTTTTTATTTGTTTTAAATCTGCCAGCAGCTAGGTTCATGGATTATCCCCTAGTTCTAGTACTATATGAGAGGGTAAATAACCGTTCCTTATCTATTCATTCTACACCACTCAAAATGTTATAAACTTCTATAATGTCCCCTCTGTCTTCTCTTCTCTAAGCCGAAGAGACCCAGCTTGTCAAGCCTCTCTTTGTATGGAAGCAGTTCCATACCCTTAATCATTCTCGTTGCCCTTCTCTGTACCAATTCTAACAGATTAGTGAGCCATGACTTACCTTTGCTAAATCCATGCTGACTCTTCCCCATTAAGCCCTGTTTATCAACATGCCCAGCGATTCTGTTCTTAATGATAGTTTCCACCATTTTTCCCGGCATAGACATCAAGCTTACTAGTCTGTAGTTTCCAGGATCACCTCCGGATCCCTTTTTAAATATCGAGGTTACATTTGCCACCCTCCAGTCCTCCGGTACAGTGGCAGATTTTAGCGATAGATTGTAAATTACTAACAGTAGGTCTGCAATTTCATATCTGAGTTCCTTCAAAACTCTCTGGTGAATTGTATTTAGTTTTCCATTTTGCTCTAGAACCTCCTCTAGAGTCACGTTGATCTGTGACAGCTCTTCCAAATTTATTTATTTATTATAAAATTTGTATGCTGCCCCCTCCTGTTTAAAAGCATCTCAGGGTGGCTAATAACATGTTAAAACAGATTAAAATAAACAGAATACAATTAAAATCCCACAGTAAAAACAGTTTTCCTCCTAGCCCTCCCTAACCCACCCCACCCACCCCAACTCCCTTGGGGAAGGCATGGTGGAACAGGGTCTTACATTGTCTGCGGAAAGAGGGAAGGTCAGTGGTCAAGCAGACCTCCGGTGGGAGGGAGTTCCACAGCTGCGGCGCAGACACAGAGAATGCCCTCCGCAAGGTCGACACCTGAGAAACTCGGGGGACCTCGAGGAAGGCGCCCCCGGTCGACCGCAGGGGTTGATCCAGGACCTGGAGGGTGAGGCAGTCCTGCAGGTAGGTGGGGCCCAGACCATTTAGGGCTTTAAAGGTCAAGACCAACACCTTGAATTGGGCCCGAAAGACCATCGGCAGCCAGTGCAGTGAACAAAGCACCGGTGTAATGAGCTCGCGTCGGCCTGCCCCTGTTAGGAGATGAGCCACTGCGTTCTGCACCAGCTGCAGTCTGTAACATAGAATGCATTACAGTAGTCCAGTATCGAGGTAATAAAAGCATGGACGATCGTGGCCAGATCAGAATCCAAGACATGCGGCCGAAGCCGACGTACCAGATGTAACTTGCAAAATGCCCCCTTCACCACAACCACCACCTGGACATCCAGACAAAGTTGCAGGTCCAGGAGCACCCCTAGACTCTGAACTGAGATATCAGGGCAGGACAGACCCCATCAATGATGGCGGCCACCACTCCCCTGGCTTCTCCACCACCATCACCCACCATTATCGCCTACAAAGAAAGATGCCGACATGGGTATCTCCCCAACATCCTCTGCAGTGAAGACTGAAGCAAAAAACTCATTCAGCTTCTCTGCAATGTCCTTTTCCTCCCCAAGCACCCCTTTCACCCCCTGATCATCTAACGGTCCAACTGACTCTCTAGTAGGCTTCCTGCTTCTGATGTTCTTGAAAAAGTTTTTATTGTTAGTTTTAGCATCTTTAGCAAGTTGCTCCTCAAATTCCTTTTTGGTCTGCCTTATTAACTTTTTACATCTACTTTGGCAATACTTATGCTCCTCCATATTTACCTCATTGCGACTCTCTTTCCATTTTTTAAAGGATGCCTTTTTGGCTCCAGTGGCCTCCTTCACATCACCATTTAGCCATACAGGCAGACGTTTGGTCCTCTTGCTACCTTTTTAAGGTAGCTTTCAAGAT
Source organism: Sphenodon punctatus (assembly GCA_003113815.1). Classification (NCBI taxonomy): domain Eukaryota; kingdom Metazoa; phylum Chordata; class Lepidosauria; order Sphenodontia; family Sphenodontidae; genus Sphenodon; species Sphenodon punctatus. The sequence goes on from QEPC01007782.1 coordinate 1,893,297, forward strand.
GGTGTTTTTAAATAGTCCCCATGCTGCCTGTAGACAGTTAATTCTTGCACCTGCGCCTTTACGTTTCCCTCTAACTAGTTTCCTCATTTTTACATAGTTTTGCTTTCTAAAGTTATATGTTACTGCAGTGGATTTATCTGGTGTTTTCCCTCCTGTGCGTATGTCAAATTTGATTATATTATCATCTTGCCCAGCGGCCCCAGCACCATTACTCCTCACCCTAAATCTTGCACTCCACTTAGGACTAGATTCAGGGTGGCTCCTTCTCTTGTTGGTTCTAGGATGAACTGCTCCAGGAAGCAGTCATTTATTACATCTAGAAATTTTATCTCTGCAGTCATTCACCCAGTCAATATGAGGGTAATTGAAATCAGTCATTATTACTGTGTTTCTGACTTTAGTAGCCTGTCTAATCTCCCTTAGCATCTCACTGTCCTGGTCAGGAGGATAATAGTATACCAACTACTATACACATCCCCATTATATAAGGAATTTCTATCCACAGAGATTCCAGAGTACTGTTTGCTTTCTTTACAATATTAATCCTGCTTGACTCAATGTTGTCTCTTACATATAGCACCACCCCATCACCAGCTCGATCTACTCTGTCATTTTGATATATTCTGTATCCTGGTAATACTGTGTCCCTCCATGTTGTTAGCACTTAAGTGCAGTCTGACCACACACAAGTATACCCTCAGGTACAGAGGTGTGTTCTGCATTTCCACAATCCAGACAGCAGTCCACTGACTGTGGTCATGCTGCACAATTATGTCCTTTGTTGTGAATGGGGTTTGGTACCCACTTAAAACTGGCACAGCACTTTGGCATGCAACTAGCATGTGTGCACACAAAGCCCTCTTGCACACCTGGATAAATGAGAATTGATACCTTATAAGTTAATATTGTATCCTGAATAGGTTTCCTGTGTTTAGAGTTTTGAAACTTGATCCAGAATCATGCCCTACCTGAGCAGCGTAGACAGACTGGAAAGCTGCCAGACTAGGGGTGCAGTGGGTAGCACATTGTCTTCCTGTGGGAAATACTCACATTTTCGGGCACCCCACGTGGGAAACAAGAGAAACAAATGACTACTGTTCATGCATATACTTTGCTGAGCAGTAAATAACTGTCCAGGTTATCTGACCCCCTTATGTCCTGCAGCAGAAGAGACCTCCTTACTCCCCCGCACTCAGAAAAAGCAGAGCGGGAAAACTCTGACTCAACTGAATGGCAGGCCAGGGGGGAGCAGGGACCAAAGGCCAGGACCAGAGGAGCAGCAGCTGCCAGGCAGTGAGTCATCCCGGGGAGCAGCAGGTTGCCTGTTGGGTTGTGTTCAGGCACCAATTGGTGTCCAAATACAACCAGGGCCAGTAGGGCATCCCATATTTGACAGGGAACCCAACTTGACGGGTGCCTGGTTGCAGCTCTATGCCAGACCGCCATAACTGGTGATTTCCCACAATGTAGCATAGCACTGGCATGGTGAACTACTGTGTTTATACCATAGCACCTGGTTTAGGAAGTCTGGCTGGAATAGGGTTCTTCTTTGACTGTAACAATCCATGGGTCGAGTCTAAACTTAAACTGTCTCATAGGTAGTATACTGGGACTGGGGCTAGCTTAGAACTGCCCAAGCATCAGGAAAGTACAACTAGTTCCCTGGCTCTTCCCTGAGTTGTGAATATGGCCCTAAGTGCACAGTAAGCACTTAATATTCTGTCAGTTGAAGCAAAATGTAATGGGAATATTTTGGGGAGAAAAGTGTCACTGAATTGAAGGCTGGAATCAAACCATAAATCTTAAAAAGCAGGGGAAGAATCTTTATTATTGGAGCAAAGTATGTCTTGGAAACATGATTCCAGACAACACCAGGTACTTTTGCTAAAGCAATTTTGGAATTGGAATCTACTTCACTACCATCGGGGGCCCCCCACAGTGCATCTGAAATTCCACATGATTCCATTGTTCATATATGCTATAATGTTAAAAAAAAAATAGCCTCTATACTCAAGCGAGAATGCATTTTAAATAGTTAGTACTCCAGTATTATATCCCCATTAGCAATGTACAATATATAGATAATAGGACTGTTGAATGATTAAATTTAACTGTTAACTCTTGCTTTTAAATGACTAGTCATCCAATAAATAGATTAAGAACTAAAATATTACAGAACCTCAATGCAGCTTTATACAACCAAATGCGTTGGATTTTTTTTTAAATAGTTTAAATGTTTGAAATGTTTAATATTTTAATTTTATTCCAAAAGTTTGTTTAATTTTTCTAAAAATTGACTTTTTTAGTCCTTTAATCTGTGATCAATGCATTCCTCAATTAACTTCTGAATAACTAGCTGATTTAATGTTTTCAGTCCTAATAATAGAGTATATGTGTATAATTATGTAAAGATATTTGTCTAAATATTCTTTTGTGTGTGTGTGTGTGTGTGTGTATGTATGTGTGTGTGTATATATATATATTTATATACACACATATATAAAATGTGTGTGTGAATATAATGTATTAATAATGTATTAATATGAATCTCTATTAAAATTATGTAAATGTTTATCTTCTATATGTGTGTATCAGGGATCAGCTGCCCCTTTAAGAGCACCAGCCTGGGGACTGGGCAGGCTGGGCAGTAACTTGGAACTGAACCAGATAGCTGGGTAAGGGCTTGGCAAGTCCAGCCCTGTAAGAGAATGTAAAAAACCAGGAGAGACATAGAAGAGAGGGTGGCAAGACACTGGCCCTTTAAGGGCTGGCAGGCTCAGGGTCTTGTCACATTTCTGTCACTCTTTTTATAAATAGGAAAAAAGGGTAAGTTTCCCAGCTGTACTAAACATTAGAGGTGGGACCCCAGGGCAATTACCGGCTACTGGATTTACCGGATACCGGTTTTCAAAAAACCGGATTCCCAGATTAAATCCGGTATACTGGTACCGGATTTATTCCATTGATTTCAATGGGGCACTGTCCCCATTGAAATCAATGGAATAAAAAAATTCCTCCCCCTTCCCCCTCCCAGGATGTGCGGGTGGAAGGGGGGACACCCCCCACCCACCCTGCCCAGCCTGGATTTTAAAAAAAAAA
>QEPC01007782.1:1896495-1955381 GCA_003113815.1 Sphenodon punctatus
TTAGAAAAAACACAAAGGAATGTGCTTTATGAGGGCCCATCCTGAACCTAGCTATTCACAAAAGCTGATTTTAAAAATCTATGATGTAAGTCACAATTAGCTTACATTAAAACAAAAAGTTAACATATAAAGACTCTAAGTTAATACATTTAAACACAGGTAGCCAAAATATCTTAGGCTTATAATTGAAAATACATGACAGTCTGGTCATGCCCACTCTGCAGGTATAAGACGGAAGCCAGAGAAGGTTTCAGTCTGTGCCTGGCTATGGCCAGGGAAGGAATTTAGGGTGCTTGCACAGATTACACAATGGGCTGTTATAATTACTGGAGATAATACCAGGTATTATAATTCTGCTATTTTTGTAATGTGTGAATGCACGTTTCCCCTTTTAGGCTTCAAGATCTTGGGCCATTGTAAGAGCCACCAAATGTGGCTTTTACAACAAACGGAGATCTTGAAGCCTAAAAGGGGAATAGTGCATTCACACATTACAAAAATAGCAGAATAATACCCAGTTATTATAATAGCCCATTGTGTAATGTAAGAAAGCAGTCTCTGACTGAGAGCTGGCTGCTAAGGACTGCTGACCATAGTCCTGTAACTCTGCTGGAGAAACTATAGGAGGTGTGAGACTTGGGCAGGCTGAGGAATGACCTGGGAATTGCCCTCTCCGGGGTACTGAAGAGGGAAACCAGTGGAAGGAGCTTACCTGAGACTTCTTGGGCTGTGATTAGCCCAACAGAGGCTGTTGTATCGCAGATCTGAGGTTAGTCAGGAACGGGTTGCTGGAGTGCTGTTTCCCGGTGTTAGAGAGTGGCAAGGAAACAGAATTTTGGGGTAGTTGTCTCCAGTCCTGAGCCAGACCCAGTAGCCTGGATGGGCAATGTGTACTGGATATTATATGCCAGGGGGGGGCCTATGAGTGTGTATAGATTATGGACTCGATCCAATGCCCCACAGACTGCATGTGCAGCCATGTGGATCTGCATTGCGGGCGTATTGTGTCCTGCAGAAACCACACGCATATGCGTGCACGTGGTCTGCAGGGCATTGGATCGAGCCCTATGTGTATGCAAATTGGGGACGAATTTTATGTACTTGGATAAACCTAAAGGAGACTGTGATTATAGCCAATAAAAGACAATGAACGGATGCCCTATTGTAAGTGCCTGTTACTCTAATTCCACCTGAGACATTAAAAGAACTGATTTCAAGCAAAATCAACTGGGAGATGGAGGGTGTCTGATCCATGGGTACCACACCTTGTTATAGTGTGTGTATGTCCGTGTGTATGTGCTATGCTTTATAAATAAATATTTTTCCAAACGCCGTAGACATATGGGACGACTCATAAATGTAAGAAAATAAATAAAATAAAATAAAAAATAAATATTCAAAGTATTTATATAAATTTTAATAAAATAAATATATAAATGTTCTTCTTCCCTATCTTTGCTCCTTTGGAAGATGACAAATATATTTCTGTTTACAGATTCTTGAACAATGTTGGTTTCTTCTTACCGCTTATTATGATGCTCACATGGATGGTATCAGTTGCCGGGATGGTCCGAAAACTCGTTTATGAGAGGGAACTATGTCTTGAGGAGGTAATAAATAGCAGAGCCTCTTACTGTACAACCAGATTATGATAAACCTACAGTAAAAAAACAAACACGCACATTAAACATGACAAGTGAGATGGTTTTTTGTATTAATAATGCATCTGCTTTATATTTTAACACCTTTTCCTGGGTCTGAGAATCTGAATTTCAACTGCCAACTTGAATTCATGGGGATATTGCTTTTGGTTTGAAGGTCAGTCCCATGGGTTTGCCAGATTTATTTAACTTGAGATTGAGGGGAGTAATGATTAAAAGGGACTATGAAATTTAAAGCTGAGAACCTTTCTTTGAAACAAAGTTGTGCTGATAGAGAACTAAATCTTTCCTCAGCTGCTCCTTTCTTTTTTTCCTCCTTACTCAAAGAGCAACCGTGTACTTTCGGACAGAGTGACCTCCACTTTAGGTTAAGAGATCAACAAAACAAGATACATAATTTCTCCTTGATGGAACACAGTTTGTGTCTTCTGTGTGGCAGTTTAAACCAAACTGAGGAAAAAACTGGCTGTCGGGTCCCTAGTGACAGTAAGAAATGCCAATGACCACTGCATAAAAAGCAAAGCTATAGCCTCTGTCTGTCTAAATAGCCACAGCTGCCACCAAAGTAGAGATGTGCACCAGGGACTCATGTAATTTTCATTTTCATTTTTGTTATTTAAATCTGTCATTTTCATTTTCATAAATATCAAATTGTCATTTTTGTTTTTGCTTTAATTTTCATTTTCTATTGGTTTCAATGGAAAACACATTTTTAGCTGTAACGTTTTTTGTTTTTATTAAATTTGGCTTATGCATGGTGGGATTGTACCTCAAATGGATAGCATTAAGTGTACCAAATTTCAAAATGATTGGATAAAGGAATCCAATTTTATAAGCAGTTGAATTATATTATTTTGCAAAAATCTTCATATACATTCTTAGCTGTAACTTCTTTGTCTTGCATTTAATATAGATGAAACTTAGCAATTTTACACTACTTCAGATATTTACTATCTATTACAACTTTCAGAAGTATTGGATAAAGGGTCCTGGTGGTATAAGCAATTAACTTATAAATGTATGTCTGACTGTAACATCTTTGTAGTCCAACCAGTGTATATGAAATTTGGCAGGGCTGTATATCAAGCTTATTTGATCATCTCTGCCAAATATAAGAAAGATGTGATAAAGGGTCCCAATTTTATATGCCTGCACAAAATATGCAGAGGAGCCTATGCCAGGGATTCTCTTACGTGTCACTGGGTGTTTTTACACACACATTTCTCCTGGATGTTTGCTGTTACATCTTAGAACATTGTGTATCTAAATCACTCACCCAGATGTTAAACATCTGGATCTTTGAACTTCTGCATAGAACTTCTCCCAGAACTTTTGTGTGTAAAAAGTTCTCTTGGTAAACTGCTTTGCTCCAGGCTGCTGTAGTCACTTGGTTTCCATGGCAGTCTGTCACATCTACAGCTGTGGCTACTTTAGGATGCCTCAGGGCAGTGTGTGTGTGAAAACTGAATCCAGAACTTACTTGTGGACTTGTAAACCCAGAAGATTGAAAAATCCAGAATTTTAACATGTGTGTAAAAATGCCCACTGTGGTATAAAATCGGTTTGTGATGCCAGTTGGCCAGAAGAAAGGTCAGCCAAATATCCTCATTCTGTTCTGTGACCATCCCAACATCTATCTTGTTACTGGGAAGTCAGAAGCATCTGTTCAGGAAAGAGCCAATAGAGATTCTCTTATGTCCTCTGTCACAGTGCTACAGGATGTGATTGTGATGATAATTGATGAGCCTGGTTGTGTAAACTATGTCTGCTGATTGCTGGGATGCTATCTCCAAAGTCCCAGTTATGTCCCTTCAGTGCCTGCCTGGGGGCCTTCCCCTATGTCCACCTCAAAGTCACCACCGATTGGTCCTGTAAAGCTGGAAGCCAGTTAATGTGTCTGTCAGTCTTTCGGGTTGCTCCACATCCTCCCTCCTACAGACTCCCTCTCTCTGCCATGCCAGGTGCCTGCCTCTGACTGGCACTTTATGTGCTGCAATTTATCTGAATAATGGTCTTCAAGGGGACAACTTCAGTAGCTTATAGAATTGGGTCCGTTTATCAAATTGTCCTGTAGTTTGGTAGAGATGACAGGGAAGGTATGTGATACATTCCTGCCAAATGTCCTGTAAACAGAATGGAATATAAAAATGTTACAACTGGAAATGTAGTTTCAAGTTATACCATCAGGACCCTTTATCCAATCTTTCTGAAAATTGGCAGGATTCTGAAGCTTGTGGCAGGACATAATAATCACAGGTTTCATGCAAATTCAATTGAAGATAAAGAAGTTGTAGCCATGAATGTGTATGGAGCTTTTATTACAACATTCAATTGCTTCTAGAATTGGTTCCCTTTATCCAATAGTTTCGGAAATTGGTACACATAGTGCCCTGTGATGGGGGTACAAACCCCCCTGCATCAGAATCGAATAAGAAACAAAAAGGTTATAGCCAGAAATACGTTTTTCAGCTTTTCCCCTTTATTTCAAAAACAAAATTTTGTTTTCATTTCTATTTTTGTTATTTTTTGTGGTTTTCATTATTGTAATAATGATAACGAAAATGACAATGTTCGTTATTGTTATTATAATAACAAAAACGACATACACACCCCTACACCAAAGACATTGGGATCTGACAGGACTCATCAGCTCACAGGAGGGATTCAGCACTTTATAAGATTGGGACTCTAGCAACTATCCTCAAGCCCAAAAGTGTCTTGTGTTGGTTTATTAAAAAAAAAACACAAACAAAAAAACCACTGTTATTTTCCAGTAATTGATATGTTCTTTTTCTTTGATTATGGACAGGTCAGAAAGTGATTATACAAATGAACATATTTACTTTAGAGTAATTAACTGTGGTGATATTTGCTGGACAGTTGTTTACTGCTCGGCAAAGCATATGCATGAACATTAGTCATTTGTTTTCCTTGTGTTAGTATGTCAACTGCTCTTATCTGCCAGTGGCGCATTATGGAACATGTCTGTCACTGGAATGAATGAGTGGAATGTTTGTGGAGAGAATGAAGACGTCTGCTGTTGCACTACTAGCAGGCAGCAAGGAGGCAGGTGAGGGATGGGGACCCAGGCAGCATGGTTCGGTTGTGGGCAGCAGCCTCCATCCATGCAGGGAGAAAAAAGAACAGAGTGGGTGGTGCTGGCAATTGCCTCCCCTCCCCCCAAAATTCTGCCCAAGGCCCAGGCCTAGGGGGCCTGCCCCTAAGTCCAGGCCTGGCTACAAGATCATAAGCACCCACAAAAACTCACTAGGTCAAGTGAAAAGTTTACTCTCCCTTTTTACTCTGTATAGTGGTGCAGGTGGACAAAATGCCTTATTGTAATAAGATAAGTTCATTCAGAATCAAGGCCCCAAAAGCTCACTATGTTTGCTTTCTTCTCCCACCAAGGGTGCTATCCTGTGGCTGGCGTAAGTTGTCTGCAGGTGCAGTGCTCAGCTAGATGGTGGGTGCTCGGATGCGTCCCCTCCTGATGTGACTCCCCGGGCCCACACACCTTGAACATCTGAGCGTGGGCATTCTGGCTGTGCACTTTGCATTGGCGCAGCTTATGCCAACCACTGGACTGCACCCCAAGTGTTTTTTTTAACATAATAAATATAAGTGTACAGTTCTTAAAATAAGTTGCATTCTCCACCAGCTGCTGTCCTAAGTTGTGATTCATTGGACACCCTCTGTCCCAGACAGGGGCACCAAATGTGGGCCCTCTCTCAGGTAGCTCCCTAGTCAACCCCGTCCCCTGTTGACAAAGTACTGGACTTCCATCCAAGCAAGCCCTCTGGTCTGCTCCTCCTACTGCAGGGTGGTCCCTGACAATGCAGCCTGGTAGTGAGTTTTTAGCCCTTCCCTATTTTCCTTCTATGGACCTCAATGCAAGCTCCAGACCCAGAAGCAGGTTGCTAGCATCTGAGCCCTTGCCTTTCCCTGGAAGTCCTCTCTTGAATTCTCTGACCAGTCTCATCTGCTTCCTACTTCTTGTTTCTTCCCAGCTGATCAGCAGCTGCCTTTCTGCTACAGCTTGGAGTAATGTGCCACTACGTAAGCTTGAACTACTCCCACTTCACAGAGTCATGCCCTACAATGACTTACCCAACCCATACTGTGGGCCTGACCTTGCACATAGTAACATTCTGTGACACCTGCAACATTCTGCGGATGCCTTGCCCAGAAGAGGTTACTATCCAGCTGCTCCTGCAGAAACATGTCAACAAACTCTGTGCTTAGGAGTGTGTGTAGAGTTCCTTTAGAGTAGGAATGGGGAACCTCCAAGCTCCAGGTGGCTGACAGCCCCCAGAGGTTCTCCTACACCCCTATTTAAACAGCCCAGTGGCTGTGCTCAGCAGCCTGTTAGTGGTCCTCCAGCTGCCAGAATCCACAAAGCATTTCTGGATTGGTGGCCTACCCTCTGTGTAGGTGGCCATGCCCCCTATCTAGGTGACATGACCCCTTATATAGGAGGCCATGTTGCCAACATAGGAGTCACGTTCCCCCTCCCCCCACAGGACACTGGCCTGCAGAACTATGTGTGGGTGGGGATCTGGCCTCCTAGGGGAGAGGTAATGTTCCCCATTCCTGCTGTAGAGTCAGTGGAACTATACTGAAATGTATCTACAGATTTAGGCCTTAAAATAAGAGCAAAAGGGAAAGCAATTTGTGCAAAGAAAGAGTATGGAGAAAGGGTACCAGATGGAACCCTTAAACATGATTAAGGCATGCTCCTCTGAGTGGATAGCCTTAGGTATAGCACGTGGCATCGGGGTGAGTTCTGCAAAAGCGAATAGGCATCCCACATGCACCAGCGTTCCTTCCTTCCTGTTATGGAATCTGTGCTTGATTTTTAGATTGCAGAACACAGGAATTATTGAAATTTGAGGAGCTGGTTTTGAGTGTTTGAGGGATGGTGGGGTGGGAGTACCATGATCCCATGGCACTGGGTGCCCACATGTGCATTGGGGGAAGGGAAGGAGTTATGCCATGATCCCCTTGTGTGGGGACACAGGCATGGCAGGGGGTGGGGGTGCAAGATTAAACATTTTAATTTAGTTTTTTTAAATTATAATTTTAAATGTAAAGCATTTCGTTTGTGGCTTGTGGTGTTTGGGTATTTTTATAATGCCTTCTTTCTGTAAGCCACACTGAAAGGCAGGATAGAAATCTATAATAATAATAATAATAATTAATAACAAATGTTAGCATATTCTCTGTTCAGAGGATAATGCGTCCATGTCACTTGCACATTCCTGTCTGAGTTTAGTCCTTGATTTAGGTGGAGTCAGAATTGCATCCCAGATGTTTTAAAGTCTCTTAATGCGAACTATGAGGACGTCTGTGTGTTTTATCTGCAGTATATGAAGACAATGGGGGTCCACCCAGCCCTACATTTTTTAGCTTGGTTCCTGGAGAATGTGGCTGTGCTCGCCATCAGTAGCTGCGCTCTGGTTGTCATATTAAAAGTGAGCGGTATCTTTGTCCACAGTGATGGCTTGCTTGTCTTCCTCTTTCTTCTCAATTTTGGAGTTACGATCGTTATGCTCAGCTACCTGCTCAGTGCTTTCTTCAGCAGCGCCAACACAGCGGCCGTATGTGCCAGCCTTGTCTATATGATCAGCTTCTTACCCTACATCGTTCTTTTGGTCCTGCAGAACCAGCTGAGCTTCGCCAACCAGACTGTGGTGGTGAGTGTTTGTTTTACAAAGCCAGTTCATTTTACTCATTTCCACAGCTATACAAATGTTAGAAAAAATCTCCTTCCATTATAACTGACAAGAAAGTCCCGATTTCCTCTTACACCTAGATTGAAATTGCATGGCTTATTTAGGAGGAGGCCTACTGAGAAATAGTATTTGGGACATAACAGAAGGGACTATGGATGGGGCTGTTAGGAAAACTGGCTAAAACCTATAAAATAAACAAATTTTGAATGTTTCAGGGATAGAAAAAGACTTCAGGCTTTTAAATTAAGCAAGATGCATAGCAGCCCATCAAGGAAGCGGTAATTCGGCTTTTCCCCCCAGAAGGTCATTACCTTAGGAATGAACTGTAGGAATCAGTTATTTGTGTACATTGGGGGGGGGGAAGGGGGGACGCTATACAAATGTGCGTTCTTCTTTTCACAGAGAGTATTCCGAGTGTGTTTGATGTGGGGAGGAGTGTAAGATTTCATCCAAATTATGTTACTAAAAATGATGTTGCATAATTGTTTTATATTCTGTAGTCTGCAATATAGTGTTAGAGATTCAGGCATTTATCAGCTAAGTACTTTATTTTTTTTTATAAGTTTGGAATTGCAAAGTCAGTGGCTTCCCAAGTTTTTCCCCCCTGTATGAGCCCATTTTGAGACTTAAAAAATACTCTCAACCCCAAACAACAAAAACATGCAAAGTCTTACAAAAATAAATGGAACTTTGTAACACCATCTATAGATGGCATGCACCCACTTGGCGTACTGATTGGTAAAGAAATCTGGACAGAATAAAAAAATTGGTGCTGGAAGTTGGAAAATTGGAACAAGAAACAATATTTTGGTACATTGGGTAGCCAGTCTAGCGCTATCGGGTACCTGATTGTCTCAGTTAGTAATTATGTTGGTTATACGCATTTTTCTGGGTACTCATTTCAGCTCTACTTACAGTCTACTCAGGTGCTGTGAGCAGAGATGAAGCAAAGTTGAGATAACTGAAGCTGTTAGCACAGCACAGTCATCATAGTGAAATGAAAGTGTGTGGATTGTCTCAAACTAAACAAAGTCATAAGTGCCATGCTGGGTCAGGACTAGAGCTGAAACATGTACTTAAATTAGTACCTGTGGGGTAATGATTCCATTTTTGAGTACCACATTGCGTACTCAGTGGGCTACCCTGGTACCAATTGGTAATTCCCAGTACGGATTTTTGGTTTTTCCAATTACCGTTTGGTATATCAGGACAGGAAACTGAAAAATCGGGACCAGAAGTTGACTTTCCAGGATTGGAAATAAAAAAATAGGTGTAGGAAGTAAATAAATTGGTACCGCAAGTTTACATCCCAGAACATCGGGTACCTGAATCGGGTCACAATTAGGTACTGATTGGCGAAAGCCGTAAATAAACTTGGATTTTATTTGATTGATACCTAATGGTGGGTTGATTCGGGTACCAGAATTTCATCAGGTAAACCTGTTTTTGAAGGGATTTGTTTCAGGTCCACTCAGGACCATATTAGATTGACGTTGCCAATGGCCAATCTTACCCAGAATCCTGTCTCTGGAAGTGGCCATCTTTGGTCAGAGAATTGCACAACAGGTTACAATGGTTTGACACAACCATTCCCTGGTATTTGCTTCCAGCTCATGACAGTCAGAGGTTACATTCTCCAAGCAACTTGACTAATAGCTGTTTCTCAACCACTGCTCGAAGGCCTTAACTAACATTTTTTAAAAATCCAGTTATGTTATTGGCCTAACTAACTGAACTACTCAAAGCTTGACTTTGAACTTAAGTAAATTAAATTAAACAAAGTTAAATTTCTCATCGAGGTTCTCAAAGGATGCAAATTCAAATTCAAGTATTTCTTAAAGTAAATGAATACTCAAATTTTATTTGTGAATTGAAAAAAACCCCCTGTGTGTTTCATAACTACTAGAAAGCTAACAATATGGATTTTTTCTGAGTCTGCTGCTATTAATTTGCAGTTCTTCCCCCAACTTATTTGCATTATCTGTCTTTTTCATTTTCATGCTGCGAGTCTTTATTGGCTTTGAGCAGTCATTTTAAATGTGAATGAACATAGGAATCTGCCACACTGGTTCAGACCACTTGTCTGTTTGGCCAAGCATCCTATTTCCTATAGTGGGAAATGTTTTTGTTATTTCAGAGGAGTACACAACAGGTCATAAATTGAGTGATCCTCCCATTCACTTCTCCACAGTTGGAATGTTTTGTTTGTTTATTTGACTAGCCATATGACCATTGCAACAATAGCAACTAACCACCTTCAAAATTCAATACCAATATAACAAAATATAACAACATATACAAAATATACAATATATAATTTCAACACATTTCAAATTCAAATTCCCTTACCAATTACAATTTAAAACTTTATACCTTAGCATTAAAAAAAATAATAGATACAATTTAAGGAAAATGACCTACACAGTCAAAACAGTCAGTAAAAAAATTATAATCGCATAATAATAATAATAATAAATAATTAATTAATCACACTATTCCAGATACCCAAGAAACCTCCCCATTTCACTCAACCCTCAGAGACAGAGCAGGATTTTAATCATAAGAGTTCCCCCTTCTTAAACAACCTTCCAAGGTTGATGCCCTACTAGCCAATAAACTCTCCCTTCATCACCTTATTTCTTTTCATCCAATATACCCTGGTCCAAAAATTTGCCACACTCTTTGGGATCCTGATATCCTTATCTCGCAGGAGGGCTACCTCCGTAATACAAGTAGAGATACTAACCAACGGCGCTATATAATACTCCCTCCAATATTGGTAAGCCGGGCACTCAAAAAGAATATGCGCAATCATCTCCACTTTACGCAGACAACATTGTTGACAGAATCTTTCCTCCCAGGGAATACCGTCCAATCTGCCCTCCATCACAGCAGATGGGAAGCTGTTTAATCTAGGTAACGTGAAGGCTACTCTCATTGTCCGAAAGCTTAGCTCGCCCAGGTATTTTGGACCATCCAGAGGGATCGCTCATTCCCTATACTATACTGATACCTTTTGAGACACAAACAGTTCATGCTCCATTTGGAGGTCTTGATCCCAAATCCTGGTTCTCACCTCCCCACAGTTGGAATATAAACAGTGCCAAGCAGAATGCAGTCCTAAGAGAAGTCTATAACTGTTGCCATAATGCAAATAAATAACAGTATTGAACCACCTTTGAAGGGCAGGGAGACTGTTGTGCCTTTCTACAGAAGCCTCACCAAACGTAAAATTTATTTAAGCAAAAAGATAAATATTCATTAGAGTAATGAACTTCCTAGCAATATGACCTACTTCCTATGAACAATGCTTTTATCTTGTCAGTGTTTAATAGTGATTTAATTCTCTTCCTTAGCCCTCAGATGCTGGCTACTGATTTTCCGTTTCCCACTCCTCAATAATTTTGTGTCTGTTACATTGTGCCATGGAACTTACAGTAAATTTTCCATTTTTACTCCTCTGATGCAGTATGGCACAATTTATGTATCCATTGGAAATTAAAGGCTATTTTCTACTGACAGAGCCCCTCACACAGTGCAATGCCTGTTCCATCAGCCAGCCTTTTGTGAGAAAATAAATTACTTTTATACACATTTCCAGTGTTGTGCATTATATATTTGTAATGTATGGTGGAGTTATGGAGCAGGAGCACCGTAAGTTGTGGTAAAGGTCAATAATTCTTTCATATGTTATGGGTTTTACTCTCTAATGAATTTTAATTTTGAAGGGCACATTTCTGCCCGAAGTGGGAAAATACTGTTCACTTTTAAAAAGGTAAATGGAAAACTGGATCTTTATCCTATCCTGAAAGTTAAAGGTATGCTATTTTCTTCGTTTGCATTCAGCATTGAACGGATATTTACAGCACAGAACATCGTACCAGAGTTGTATTAATCTCATTTCTCTCTCTTCTCCTCCTGCAGTGCCTTCTCTCGACAACTGCCTTTGGGCAAGGAGTATTTTTCATTACATTCTTTGAAGGACAAGAAATAGGTAAGATCATTAGTTAGGAAAACCCTTATTAGAACAATGAGGATTTGGGGGCGTTGGAGGGGAGAAACGGAGTGTGGGCTTTTATTTCAGTTACTTTAGCCAACACGTGTGGAGCACAGCTTGGGAGTAAGAACATAAAGGTTGATTTAAACCATCCTCATGCTGTTTTTGTTCTTGTCCCACCTGGGGTTCCAAAGAATGCTGGAAAGGACTAGCATTTTATTTCACTTCAGCAAAAATTCAAGTTTGAGTCAAGATTTTTTGAGGCAGAATGGGTTACTAATGTTAGCAGAATTGTAAGGGTCAGGAGAAGAAGGGGCATCCAGGACATGGACAGACATTCGGGTACAGGATCAGGCCTGGGAAATTTGGGAGTCAGAGTCACAGATTGGAATAGCATTAAAGCTGCTTTAAGTAGCTGCTTGTAGCCTCAAGGGACTGATCATGCAGCCAGGGCTTGTCAAAGTGTAAGGACAGTCTTATATCCAAGGGTGGATATTTTGTAAAATAAGTGATGCATGTGAAGGTAGATTCAGGCCCTTACAGGTTGATAATTAAAATATTCTGATAAGCCAGCTGCTGTCTAGGCACAATTCAAGGTGCTGGTTGTGACCTATAAAGCTCGGAACAGCCTGGGTCCTGACATATCTGAAAGACTGCCTCCTCCTCATGTTCTACTGCAGCCTCTGAGGTCAGCAGGGAGCAACCTTTTGCGTTGTACCATCTTCCCATCAAATTCATACAGAAAGGATACTCAGTGAGCAGTTCTTGGTCACCACCCCACAATTATGGAGATCTCTTCCCTTGGATTTTTGCCTAATCCTGAACTAGTGCTTATATAACAATAACAACAACTACAATTTTAAAAACAAATCCCTGTTGCAATATGGTCTTTCCTATTCAGTAGAAATCCCACCTGGGGTTCCAAAGAAATACTCAAAAGGACTAGTATTTTGTTTCACTTCAGCAAAAATTACAGTTATTACATCTGTTATTTTTGTTTATCCATGCTCAAATACCTCTCAAATGTTTGGTGTTGATGTGTTTATGAGACAGCATCCTGGAGTTCTAAGTACTTTTAGGTTTGAACTTTTATTATTATTATTATTATTATTATTATTATTATTGTTATTTAGGAATCCAGTGGAGTAACATGTACCAACCCCTAGCACAAGGAGGATCCTTGACCTTTGGATGGGCATGCTGGATGATTTTTTTTGACTCCGTTATATACTTTATAGTTGGCTGGTATTTCAGCAATGTAATTCCTGGTAAGAACAATGAGGATTTTCTTCCTCCCTTGCTAAACTATCTTTTCAGGTGTGGGAGGGAGTGCCATAGCCCCCCTGTGAGAGGGTGTGTGTGTGTTCAGGCATGGGGGAAGAGGCAGCGATATGGGATATTGGTTGGGTAGGGGGAAGGGGGATTACAGGCCATGGGAAAATGGTACAAGGGGAGGGATTTTAGGGGGAGCTTGGGTTGAGTAGGGAGCGGGTAGGAATTTACCCGCCTGTCAACCTGCCTCTGGGCTTGCTGGGCTCATGGGTCACTCTCTGGCCATCCTTTCCCCCAGGCTCTGATGGGCCCTCTTGAGTGTGCTCATTTTGGAGGGGAGAATTGTCAATCAGAAACCAGGGAGGGGAGCCTTTCTGGGGCTGGGAGGGTTGGGGGGTGGCTACTGGGGTCGTGTTGGGCATGGGGAGGCATGGCGGGTGGTGGTGGTGAGACAAACCATCGGGGCTTTCGGGAGAGACACTTGGTGTCGGTTCCCGTGTCTCACTCCCCCCATGTCAGGATATTTTGGAACTGAGACCAGTAGGACCCCGGACCTGTGCTAATGCTGCTTAATGCAAGGTTAGTGGCAAATAAAACATCTGCCATCCGTGATTTGATTCAGGACGAGGCAGCTGACCTCATTTATTTATTTATTTAATTATTTATTTATTTATTTCAACAAATTTATACCCCGCCCCTCCTGCAAAGCAGCCCTTCTGCAATGCATTAGAGAGACTGGGCTGAATGAGGCATCTGGGCCGGTATTGTCCCAGATGGTGCCAGCCAGGTACTCGGTACAGCATCAGCCGAGGCTTGGAGAATAGGCGGTGGGTGGGTGGGCGGAGTGGCCGTGGTCTGTAAAGATACTTTGGCCTTTCTGAGGTATCTGGTGCCTAACTCATCTGATATGGAATGTGTTCACCTTGTGCTGGATTTGACTGGGATAGATTGGGGATCCTCTTGGTGTACTGACCACCCTACTGCAGGGTTGATTTCCTGACAGTTCTAACTGATCTGATCTTGGAGGTGGTGTTGAGGTCGCCTAGGCTTATTTTTCTGGGTGATTTCAACGTACACGCTGAGGCCAGACTTTTAGGGGCTGAGTAGGAGTTCATGACTGCCATGACAACCATGGACTTATCCCAAACAATGTCAGACCTGACACATGAGGTGAGGCACACATTGGATTTGATGTTTTGCACCAGCCTGGAAACGGGGGTTCTGATTATTGGTGGTGGTGGGGTTATAGCACCATTGTCCTTGTCGGATCATTGGTTCCTGAAGGCCCAGATCCTGGCCCTCCAATGCCCTTGTTGGGGTGGTTGACTTGTTAGGTTGGTCTGCCCCCAGAAACTGATGGATCCGATAGGTTTCCAGAACTCTGGGGGATATACCCACTGACCTTGACGGCTGCTCTGTTGATGACCTGGTTGCTTTGTGGAATAACATTTCGACCATGGCCATTGACACAGTTGCACCCAGGTGTCCTCTCCCGCCGCTTCATCAGCACAGGCTTCCCTGGTGTACGGAGCACCTGAAGCGGTTGAAGCAGGTGTGTATGTGGTTAGAGAGCAGGTGGCATTCATCCCGTACTGAAGCTGAACGATTGTGGCATAGGTCATTTTTGAAGGACTATGCTGTGGCTGTGATGGTGGCGAAGAAAATTTCTTCTCTGCTATCATAGCGTCTTCAATGTCTCACCCAGCAGAGCTGTTCTGGGTGGTGAGGGGGTCTCGTTAACCTGGTCTGTCTCCACCAGGAGATGGAGTCATCCATAACCCCACTGTGACTTTTTTATTAACTACTTTGCAGACAAAATTGCTTGTAATCACCATGACTTGGGTCCTTCCATTTTTATTTATTTATTTAATAATTTGTATCCTGCTCCCTCCAGTCCCACGGAAGCTCGAGGTGTCATTTCATCTGCAGAGTCAGAGTTTGGGGCTATGGAAGCTCAGTCTTGTCCTGTTTACCTGGATCAGTTTCAAATGGTATTGCCCACGAATGCTAGGGAGATGCTTGGGGAGATGAGGGCAACCAATTGTGAATTGGATCCTTGCCTGTCCAACTGGTAAAAGCCAGTTGGGAGACACTGGGCTGTTGTTGGCTGGGAAAGTCAATGCCTTCCTTCAGGAAGAGAGGGTGTTGGATGCCCTTAAAATGGTAGTGGTCTGGCCCCTGCTTAATAAACCATCTTTACATGCTGTGGCCAGCTATCGGCCTGTCTCTAACCACACCTTTTTATTCAACAGCTACAATCACATCTTGATGCTGTTGGATTCCTGGACCCGTTTCAGTCAGGTTTTCATCCTGGGCATGGCACAGAGACTATGCTTGTGGCTTTGGTCAATGATCTGCGCCTGGAGATGGACAAGGGGAATTCTACCTTGTTGATCTTATTTGATATTTCTAATATCTTATTAGCTATTTCCTTTGATACAGTTGATCATGAGGGGGTGTTGGTATGTCTGTGGGACCTGGCAGGAGCATGCAGTATTATTATTATTATTAACAAACATTTATATAGCGCCAGCAGTGTACCTGGCACTTTACAAAGTAATAAAATAGACACGGTCCCTGTATTGCGCTTCAGTGGTTCCACTCTTTCCTGTCAGGGAGGTCCCAGCAGGTGGTGACGGATGATTGCTCATCGTCTCCTCGGGATCTTCCCTGTGGTATCCTGCAGGGCGGTATTCTGTCCTCTCTCTTGTTCAATATGTATCTGAGGCTGAATCCTGACAAGACTGAAGTAATGATGGTTGGCCAGTCTTGTGACTTGGAGGGGATTGGGACACCTGCCATTGACGGGGTCCAGCCCACTCAGGTTTGCAGTCTTGGAGCACTTTTGGATCCCTCACTGTGCCTGCATTGTCAGGTGGTGGTGGTGGTCAGAAGCTCTTTTCACCAACTCCATCTGGTGAGGAGGCTACAGCCTTTTCTTTCTGATTCAGATCTGGCCACTGTCTTGAAGCTAGATTACTGCAATGCACTCTACATGGGACTGCCCTTGGTGACTGTTGGGACACTGCAGCTGGTGCAGAATGCAGTGGCTTGGCGTCTTTGAGGATGAGTCGCTGGGAGCACATTACAGTGGTGCTCTGAGGCCTGCACTGGCTGCCTATAACTTTCCGGGCACAATTCAAGGTGCTGGTTTTGACCTTTAAAGCCCTAAACAGTCTGGGTCGCATATATCTGAAAGATCACCCATCCTACCATGTCCCTTTGTGGCCACTACAATCAGCTGGGGGCGTCCTCCTGTGGGTTCCATCTATTATATGGATGGAATATAAATGTTTTAAAATAAATAAATAAATAAATAAATATTACCCTTGTCCGTGGGGCATGGGGGCATGGGTCAGCATTTTCGGTAGCTGCCCCCATGTTGTGGAAATCCCTTCCCCAGGAAGTTCACTTGAGCCCAAGCCTGGCTATGTTCCAGAGGTGGTGCAAAACCTTTTTATTTGGAAAAGCATTTCGCAGGCAGGGATAGGTGGGGTTTAATTGGGTTTTGGAGTGGGGTTCTGGGAGAGGATGGGGGTTTGAGGGGTGGGGTTTTTTATTGTATGCATTTTAATGTTTTTAACTTTTTTGTGTGAGCTGCCCTGAACCTTGTGGGAAAGGCAGCATAAAAAAATCAATCAATAAATATTTTTTTTCAAGTACACACCTATTTAATATATAGTTTCCCCCTGTTTTATCTTAATAAATGTATAGAAAAAAATACAAAGGAATCTTATAAGCTCTGAGTCAGGATTTTTTAAGAGGCAGAATGGGTTACTAATGTTATCAGGATTGTAAGGGTCAGAAGAAGAAAGGGCATCCAGGACGTGGGAAGACATTGGAGTACAGGGTCAGGATCAGGGCTGGGATTGGGACTCAGGGTCACATAAAGGGAAACAAGAGGCAGGGCTAGAGGTGAGACAGGAAGAGCAGGGGCTGTCAACACAGAGCAGAGGCAAAGCAAGATGGGGGCAAGGCAGAACAGAGGACATGGTGTTGGAGCAGAGCAAGACTGGCGACAAGGGCTAGGAACAGGACTTGGAAGCAAGAGCTTAAGACCAGAGCAAGGGCTAGGAACAGGAAGAAGTGGGGCCTTCTAATCTACCAGGGAGCTAATTAGGAGCAGGTGAGGGTATGGCCCCTGTAGATAGCAAAGGGACAAAAGCCAGATCATGGCAGTTGAGCTGAAACAAGTACCCGCAGAAAAAGGGGATACGCAACACTTTTCCGGTACCCAAATTTATCTGACAACCTTGGGTACCGATTGGTACCTGATTCGGATACCTGATGCCCTGGAATGTCGACTTCCGGTTCCAATTCTTTTGATTATACTGATCGGTAATCAGAAAATTGAAAAATCAGTACCAAAAGTTACCCATGTTTGGAGTTTCTGGGTACCTGGGTAAGCTGCTGAGTGCCTAATATGGTACCTGAAAATGTGGGTATTAACCACAGGTAACTTGAGTATCAGTTTCAGTTCTACACAGCAGTGCAGTGGTGTTGCAGGACCAGCTAGAGGCTCTCTGTTGCCAGGGCTATCAATTCAAGCCTTGATTCTGACAAGAATTCTGCTGAAGACTAAGTGCTTTGCAGGATTAGGGATAGATTGAGAGACCTCACCTATTTGCCTCAAACCCTAAATGGTTCTAAATCAGACACGCTTCCAACATGCACCATGTTTGGAACTGAGCTGACAGATGGTCTGTACATTGCAACAAGGTATTAATTGCAGGGTATATATTAATGACAAATAAGTACCCCCAAAAAACCTAGGTAAACCTATCAAATATACCAATCTGAACTGAAAATGGCAGTTCGGGCAATCTGTTTATGCTCCATCATGTATCCATTTTATTTATTTATTTATTTATTTATTTATTTCAATTCTGTCATTTTGATATTTTGGTTCTGCCATTTTTAGCACTATTGTGCATGCATGATGGCTGAAAATGGCATAACCAAAATGCTGAAAAAACAGTAACTGAAGTGGAATACCTGAAAAACAGATATGTGAGAACCTGTTTTGGTCACGAATATTATTGAGGTACTTGAAGTGCAATACCCATGAATAATAAAACCCACTGTCCATTTCATCTCTGGTACATACTAAGGACAGTAGCTGAATATGAACGCCTGGAGCATAATGACCTTACTTAGCCCAGTAGGTTTAGAAGAGGCTAAAATCTCATTGAAATTAGTGGAAATTATATTTTTTAAACCAGTAATCTCAAATCAGGAGCTTGGTGGTGGTGATACTATCATTTTCAGTATACTGACACTGTAGAATCTCTTACGTATTATGTTAGATATGTTTTGTGTCAGAGCCAGCAAAAGCAAGTGCCACAGGAGTATATTCTTGATTGAAGGACTAATGAAGCACCTGTGTGAAGTTAGAGTTCCCTTGATTAGCTTTAACTAGCTCCTCTCAAAACAGCATTGTGTCTCATTAGAGTCTGGTTAAATACAACTGAACTTGCAGTGAACAGAGTCCATTTAATTTTCAGTACACCAGGGATGAGGAACCTTTTTTTCCCTTCTGTAGATCACTTTTTAATGTAGTAAATGCAAGCAGGGCTGGCCAGAGATAAGTGAAAGGGGCATGTTTAGAGCAGAGGAAGGGTGTTGGGCTGAAGGCCTGATGATTAGGGTGGCCAATGGCCATACCTCCCCTTTAAAATAGGACGGTTATGAAAATTACATGGTGCAGGGCTGCGTTGGTCCCAGTACAGTTCTGCACCATGTATTTTCTATAGCCACCCTCTTTTAAAGGGGAGATATGCCCACCCTACTGGTGACTGAGGGTGATTTCAGATGTTACGGGCGGGCGGTTCACCACAGTGGATCCCCAGTGGAGGTGAACAAAACAACCACGCCCGGGATGATTAAAAGCCCCAAACAGACGTGACGGGACCAGGACCACGACCGGGAATTGGGCCGACAGATCACGGATCAGGGCAACGCAACAGACATGACACTGATCCCCAGCCATGGTCAAAACTCCCAGAAGACACTGGGCAAGGGCGGGACACAGACATGGCCGCCTGAGGGCAAACGAAGCCAAAAGGCACAAAAGAGAATGCCCACACAAGGAAAATGGGAAGGAAGAGGGACAAGAGGCTGACAGGTACCACACACAGCATGCACACACACAGCGGACCCACAGCGGAACACACAGCACCACTGCACGCCCGGGCACACACACACATGCGCACACACACAAGGGAAAGGTCAGGAAGGGGGGCAGGGGCGCCCGAAAAAAACCCAAGGAACAACAGGAGCAGGGGGGGGAGACACGGAAGACAGGGGGCACCACAAAGGGGCAGGTCAGGACACAGGCTGCAGAAACCCCCACAGCACCACAGTCCACATAGGCGCCCCCAGAGCAACACAGGCAGTCTTGGAAAGGGGGGGCCAGGACCCCGGGACCAAGGCACGATGGGGGCCCGCAATGCACAGCAAGCCCAGTGGAGACGGTCCAGGAGGAGAACGGTGGCCCCACAGTCACAGAGGGGCAGATGGAGGGCAGCCAGGACAGGTGGAGCTGTGCTGCAGGTCCAACGACACGCACCCCCCCGGGGAAGCACCATGGCCCAGTCCGGGGGCGCCCCAACCCCCAGGTCACACACACACCCAAGATGGGGGGGGGTCTGCAGCAGGTGGCAGCGCCGGCGGGTGCGGACAGGTAGATGGATACGGGCGGGTCGGAGAGGCCACACAGAGCGCCGCACCCAGGCACTAGGAGGGGCAACCGGGGGAGGCGGAGGGGGCCCAGGGCCACAGGCAGGGGCAGCAGCACCCCACGAAGCAGGCTGGAACACACCACAGCAGAGACATCAGGGCGGGAGCAGCCAGCGGGGACCACCCCCCCCGGACCGGGGCAGGGGCCCACACATGGGCAGGACACCGGGCTGGCCGGGAGGAGCACAGGGAGTCACAGGCTGCCGCTGGGGGCCACTGTGGGCCCAGGGCCTGGGTGCCCCACCCGGTGAACCAGGTGGGGCCAATGGAGCAAGCCCAAGTGGTACCCCAGCACAGACATGTGGTGCGCGATCAGGTAGTACGCCTCGAAGGGATCATGCATGGAGAGAGCCAGCTGGACATCCACATGGGACCACACCCCCAACAGGGCCGACATCTCTGCTGCGGAAGGCTCCGGCACACAGCAGGCAGCAGAAGGGGGCCAAGGAAGATGTCCCAGCTCCAGCAGCCGGTGGTACACCGCCCCACGGGTGCGCTGGTACCCACATGCCCCGTGAACACAGGAAAAGTAGGACACAGCCAAGGTGGGGCCACCCTCAGCAAGGCACACCATGTAGGCGCTCAAACCGCACACCACCAGCGCAGACACAGTCTCTGCCCCGGTCCAGGGCACATGAGAGCACCGCTTGTCCGGGATGCGCCCCTCAGGGAAGCGAAGCAGCCCCAGGGCCTCCGTATGCAGCCGGAAATCACGAGCGCTCGCCTCATAGCCAAAGTAACGGAGTCCAGAGCTTAAGCTCTCAAAGGCACCCGCACGGCTGCCCGGGGTGCCCAGGAGCAGCTGCACGGCCGGGGTATGCCACAGGTCACAGAGAGACATGGTCTCGCGGAAGGTCCAGATATGGGGGGCCCCATGGGGGCCGGGGAGCGGGAGCCCCATGGATGGGCAGCCAGCCATGGTCCGGGACGACAGGGAGAATAACACCGAGCCCTGGGGGCACACACACTGTCCAGGGCCGGGAGGGGCTCCGAGGGGTCCCGAGTACAGGGAATGCGGCCGCGGACCACAACATTGTAGCACAACAGAGAGAGGCATGGGGTGCGGACCCCGCACAGCTGCACAACACAACAGTGATCACACTGTCCGGCTAATTGCATCTTCAAGGCCATCCTGTAGCAAACAGTGGGGGGAGGGGGGCCAGGGTGGGCCCGCTGCTCTATTCCGCCTCCCTCCTCGCTCCATACCGCCATGCTTGCCTGCTGCTGATTTCCCTTTAAATCTCCCTCTGGTGGATGTGTTGTTGCTGGTTGCCCGGCAGCTATGCTGCGTGCATTGTCCATGGCTGGGGCTTGTTTCTTTTGGTTCCGTCCGGGGATTGGTGTCCAGACGTTACTTTTTGTTGTTTCCCGGTGGGGATCTCTTTGACCATGCTTCCCAGGATATTCCCCTGTGTAGCCCGGGAAGCATGGTTGAAATTGACCTCATGCGGGTATTGAGCGTGATGAACATCTGGCGTGCGCCGAACAGATGTTCTGGGCTCTTTGGCCCTGCCGCGGGATTGAGCGTGGTTCACTGTGGTTGAGCGTGATCTCGTAACGTCTGAAAACACCCTGAGTGTCTGAGCCTGCAGGGGGCATTCTGGGAAGCTGAGTAAGGAAGATGTAGCCCACGGGGTAGCCAGTAGTTGGGTTCAGGGGACAAAAACAGAGTTCCAGAAGCCAGGAAGTTCAGACTAGGGAGTGCAGAAGTGGAGACAAAAGAGGAGGAGACAAGACATGAAAAGAGCAAGAATAGTCCTGTAGCCTCTGGGCTTCTCTGACCAAAGTGGCAGAGCTAGCCCAGGCAGCTCTATACTGGGTGGCAATCAATCTGGAGAAGAGTTGATAATAGTCGATATACTCAAGTTGTGCCAGTTGGCCAGTGTAAATCTGAGACACTGTGGCTAAGTCTGCACTTTTTGTTGACAGCAATGTGGGTTAAGAATTTTTATATCTCTTTCCTATTAAAAAATAACAGAGGACAATAATGCTATTGTATCTTAATTTTGAAAATTTTTGCTTCAATTTTTTTTTTGCATTTGACATCTAGGAAAATTTGGGTTAAGGAAGCCATGGTACTTCCCTTTGAATATTGTCTACTGGAAGAGCCTGTGTGGTGCAGAGAGTAGAAAGAAACTTCATTTAAATTCCAGTATGTTTTTCTTCAATGAGAACTTCCGAAATAAAGGTTTGTAATAAAAGGGTTCTTTCCTATATTGTTTTCATTTGTTGCTGAGGTCTTCTTTCATTCATTTTGCATCCCAACATTTTGCTGGATTTTTTACTTTACCTCCACTATGACTGTCATTGTTTGAGTGGCTACAATTAGAAACCATCCTTGGGTAAAACCAGATGCGACAGCAACCCCCTGTGACCTGCTGCAGCCTGGACCTCACCTGCAGAGCACGGGATTGCCCTGGGCCATAGCTGACCTCAGGAAACCTCTGAGGTCACAGCTGGGGCTAAGCCACAGTGGGCTAGCACATCTGTTGGGACGGGCAGACACGGCCCAGGTCAGGGACCGCCATGGCTGGCTGCCATGGCTAGCTATCACTAGCCACCGTGGCTGCCCACTATGGCAGGGGTGGGAGCCAACTGGTTACATGTTCCTGCTTTTCCCCACCCTCCCTGGGCTCCAGCCGTAAGCACGTTTTTTCTGCTGCCCGACCCAGCCCAGACCTCCCCGGGTCGGATTGCTGCTGCGCCACGGTCACAGGTATTTGTACCCATTTGTTGGATTAATTCAAACTGCTCCTTCCCACACATAGCATGATGCGTTTGTCAGCCATGATGTTTTATCTGCCGTGGAGCAGTCTGTTTACTAAGGCCCGCTGAATATTCTGGACTATAGTAAACAAGTCTGCACTCATTACAGCTCCTGATCTTAACTTTCCCTTTATTGATCTATCTAATCCAAGGGTGGGGAATCTCAGTCCCAGGGGTCAAAGTTGCCCATGGCTATTTATTATTTCTCCCCTTTCTATTTCCTGGATTTGGCCCCTGTATCCAGTTCCTATACTCAAGCACTGAAAGAGTGAGACCAGAGTAAGAGAGCATAGATGAGGGCATGCACACAAGGATAGAACACAGATCCATGATGTGGACCCTTCTCTTCCTGAGCACACCCCTTAACAAAGCACCCCTGCCTCCAACTTCTAGGTGGCTCTTGGAGTGTGTGCCAATTTTCAGAGTGGACCTTGGGAAGGAAAAAGGTTCCCCACCTCAGATCTAATCTATTTTATCTAATCTATTTTATCTATTGATCTTTTCTAGACCAGGGGTGGGCAAACTGGCTTGGGAGCTGCATATGGCTCTTGGACGATTCAGTGTGGTTCTCAGCTGGTGCAAGTGCCCCTCTCAGTCAAGGTTTGGTCGAGGCCCCAAGCTGCCTTAATGCTCCTATGTCTTGCACCCAAGCCTCAGCAGCTGAATCACAGCTGATCCTGACAACTTCAGCAGTTGTGGCCAGGAAGACCACAGAGCACGGGCTCTGCTAGCCTGTCATGAATCAGGAGATGTTTGTGCAGGCACTGCAGATGCGTGTATGTGCATGCATGTATGCGTGTGCTTTGTGGCTCTTGACCATTTGAAGATCTTGGTATGTGGCTTTTGGGATTGGGAACTTTGCCCTTGTCTTGTCTTATCTAGATAGATGGATGGATGTTACCAAACATTTTGCCCATGTGATCCCTTTAATGGAACTTAAACATAATCTTGTGAGCCCAGACAGCAGTAAAGACATGCAAAGTATATGTTATTTCAGTCAGTCATGACCCAGTCTGCAGATGATATGGCCTCTCATGAGCTTCTGACCCACAGTTTGGGAACTTGCATCATACAATTTATTTGAGCACCATGGTTCTGGTCCTCAGTTGGTAAGAATTATTGTAATTCTACTAATTTCAAGGGTTCATGTCAAAATACCTCTGAGGATCTGGTGCTATAACTCAAAAATACAGCAATAATGTCTGTACGTCAAGACTGGTAAAGCCAATATTGTAGCTGTTGCAAAACTTGTCTTTCTGATTTGCTCTGAACTGTTATTCTCCTTTGCAGACTCACTGCCACAAGAGCAGAGAAATACTTGTGAAGATGGAGCCCAAATAGGAGTCGTACTGATGTCACTCACCAAGGAATATACAGGCAGCAAAAAGACTGCAGTTAAAAATCTCAGCCTCACTTTCTACAAAGATCAAATCACAGCTCTCTTGGG
Source organism: Sphenodon punctatus (assembly GCA_003113815.1). Taxonomy (NCBI): domain Eukaryota; kingdom Metazoa; phylum Chordata; class Lepidosauria; order Sphenodontia; family Sphenodontidae; genus Sphenodon; species Sphenodon punctatus. The sequence goes on from QEPC01007782.1 coordinate 1,920,109, forward strand.
TCCAAATGGAGCTGGCAAGACGACAGTTATGTATGTTAATTATTTAATGATGTGATGCTATTAAGTCTAGTTTAATTGTTATGCAGTGCTGAAGAGTAATCTCTCTTTTTGGTTCCAGCACCAAGGAGATAGGCCATGTATATTGTTATCAAGCTCTTATTAGAATACTGTACATAATAGCACAGCATCCTGATCCAGATTTCAGACATGACTGGCTAGAAATACAAGTTCCTGATCCATTCCTTATACACTTAGGATCATACATTCTGCTTACTTGACTCAAGGATATAAACAGGCATAGTATTCAGATTCAAGTTTTACCCTTTATGATGATCTATCTGGCATCACAAATGGGTAATTGTGTTGAGACAATGGTAGCTCCTTAAGAGACTAGATGGTTGAGTTTGATTAAGAGAAGACGTTGGATTTTTTTTCCATGTCTTAGGAGGGGCAGTCAGTTTTAATGGCCCTAGGCAGACACAGCTGTCTTTTCCTGGTCAAGCACATGACTGAAGGGGACTACACATACATTTTGGGATACAGGCCTTTTAATAGATACAGCAATTGGGGCTTTCCATTTTACTTGTACATCAGTAGATGTGCTCATTCATTTTCCTTTTAGACGACTGTTCTCACCCATGGTTTTTACAGCATAAGAGGTGCAAAAAAAAGTATTTTTTTTCACTCTATGCATGTGGAATTTATTGCCAGAAGATGTGGTCAAGGTCAGTAGCATAGCTGAGTTTAAAAAAGGATTGAATAAGTTCTTAGCGAATAGGTCCATTAATGGTTATTAGACAAATAGGTTTAGGGAAAGTAACATCTTACTGTTGGGAGCTGGGAGTGAACAACAGGGAATGGATTGCCCATTGGGATCTGTTGGGTACTTCTCCCAAGCAACCGTGATTGGCCACTGTCAGAGACAGTATGCTGGGCCATTGGTCTGACCCAGCAAGGCAGTACTTATGTTCAAAGGTACCAAATCTGAGGTTCCCAAACCTTTTTGATTATGGCTACTGCCAACTCTTAAGACTTCTCACAGGCCAATATGCATCTACTGGCAATGATCATGGCCTAGTGTGTGCTTGTTATGGACTGGTTGTGGTTAAACAAGGCTAGTGACTTTGGTCCTTACCAGTGCTTTGGCCATCTCCAGAAGAAAGGAGGTGTGAAGGAAGACCATAATACATATGCTGGCCACCTTGACTGAAACCCACTTTTCTGTAGCTGTGGCCAGTTCCACAGACGAGTTACAGACCACTTGCAATGGCCTCATGGACCACCAGCGGCTTATGAACCACGATTTAAGAAATCTTGGAGTGTAGGCCCATAAAATGGCTATTAGTTAAACTGGTCTGGAGACATAACCTCTGACTGGCCAAAGCTGGGAGTACATAGCAGGGAATGGATCACTCCCATATGACCTGTTGTGTACTACTTTGAAGTCACCAAAGGTTTCCAGTTTTGGAGACAGGATGCGGGATTTTTTCCCCTAGTTCAAAGATAAAATGTAAGTATTCATTTACTTTAATGAATACTTGAATCTGAATTTGCATACTCTGAGAACATAGATGAGAAATTTGACTTTGTTTAATTTACTCAGTTTGAAGTCAAGCTTTGAGTCCAGTTAGTCAGGCCAATAACATACTTGGGTTTTAAAAAGGGTTTGTTTGTTTAACATAATTTATACTCTGCCCCTCCTTCAAAAGCAGATTGGGGTGACAAACCATTCATAAAAATAGAATATAAAATTCAATAAATATATTGTAGAAATAAAACATATTTTTTTACAAATATGCAAAAAAATAATATTGTAAAAATATTAATATTGTAAAAATAAAAAATAAAACTTCCATGCATATGGGGAACATCAAAAAAGAAAAGTAACATACAAAACCCCCACCACCCTAACCCACCAGTTCTTAGAGAATAGGTCCATAAATGACTATTAATCAAATTCTGATTAACATTTGACTAATGGGAGCAGGGAGGGAGTAAATGGATCACTTCATTCTGACCTGCTGTGTACTACTCTGAAGTGACCAACAGTGACCACTATTGGAGACAGGATGCCGGGCTAGATGGGCCATTGATCAGTCTGATTCAATATGGCATTTACATTCTTATCCATTGGTTTAAATGAATGTGCCTTGCTACAGAGCCCATAGCAAAAATAATGCATGGCAATGAAAAGTATAGTATCTTTACGGTAGTTGCTAGAGCAAAGCAATCTTACAGGAATTTTGGTGGTAGTTATGCATGTGTATGTGTATAGGGAGGAAAGTAGCTGGGGGGGCATGACTACAGATAGGTTTCTGGGAGTCCTTTTTTCTCTGAGCAACCTGTTACGCCAGCCAGATGGAGACCATAGGGGTTTTACCAGGCTTGCAGGCTCTTGTACCCGAAGGGAGCAGAGAGTAATTACAAGAGCTGAAAGGAAGCAGAGATAATAAAATGAAAACTATTTTCAGACATTTTTTTAAAATGTGGCTTAATTAAAAAGTTAATATATTTCTGCTCTTTTTATTAATGAAATATCAAGCATTTAGAGACTATTTTTCTCAGCCTTGCCCCCTCAGTACATAAATTACTAATAAGAGTGAACCAGAAGTGAGATTTCTTCTGCTTGAATAAGGGTTCCAGGTTTGGAACTGATTAACAGGAATTTCAGAGCTAATCCTGCTCTGTGAACATTTGCTGTTAAGGATGCATTCACACACAACGTGGATTCTGTAAGAAAGACTGCTGTTCATGAGTTTGCTAGAGAGATATAGCCCTTACGACAACATCTACCCCACATTTGATGGAAGAACAGGCTATCCTTCCCAGGATCTGGGTTTTATGTGTGCTCTTTTGCACAATACCCTTCCTATTGGCAATGCACACACACACACACCCGGAAGAAGATGAGAACAAAGTTTGTGGGATAGAATGCCCGCACTCTTTATTGGTTCAATTATAAATCCAAAAGGGGGGAGGGGTAGCCCTTCCCCGCTTCCCCCTTTGAACTGGGGTCCTACTTCTTAACTGTTTGTAAACAACCAGGAGGTTCCTGTCCCAGACAGGTGAAGGTCCCTCGACACCTGTCTAATGGCTCTGGACGTTCTTGAGTTAAGCCCGAGTAGAACCCTCCTTTGCCCTAACTTCCCAACGTTAACTTACCCCCTGCCACGAGCCCCGGGTTTCCCTGTGCTGGGGCGGGTTGTTCACACCTAGACCCCCTTTCGAGAGCTGAAACAAGGGTGGGAACACTGTTACCCACTTCTTGGCACCTTGTCTGCCCAGCGGGTCCGGCCGTTCGCCTCTCGCCCCTGGGATGGCCATACAGTGGGCTGCACTGTGCAGCTATGTATGAACCTACCTCTTAATAAGATGTTTCTGTTTAGTCTGTGTATCTAACTATCAACCTTTTGAAACTCCCCTAGCTCAGCCCACTGCAACCAGAATCGCCAGTTTTGTTTGGCTGGTTCACTGCCATTTCTCCGTGTTCATCTATAACTGCGACTAACTTGGTATTTAGGACCCCAAGGAATAAATGACATCCTGAGTCTGACAGATGAACCCCATCAGTCCAGTACAACTTGTCCTTATTGTGCTGAATGTTCTCGTGCGCGATGGTCCCCCCCGCCCCCCCCGAGATCAGCCAGTGCCCGATCTTGCTGTTGGCCCGTTTCCTGGCCCAGTCTACTCTCCCTGGGTGGTTAGTAGGGGTGGGACCTGGTTGAAGATACTGGTTTACTGGATATCTGATCTCAGATTATCGGATTAAAACCGGTATACCGGTACTGTTTTCCCCCCAATTGAAATCAATAGGAAAGTTTTCCTATTGAAATCAATGGGAGAAAAAAGTAAAAATAAACCCTGAAATTACCTGTAACAAAGACAGCATGTAAAGAATAGATTCACTTGTTTCCTTAACTACTAGGGGTGGGACTTCACCCAAAAAAACGGATACCGGTTTTACCGGATACCGGTTCCCAAAAATCCGGTTTACCGGATTAGAACCGGTATACCGGTACCGGTATTTTTCCATTGATTTCAATGGGGAACTGTCCCCATTGAAATCAATGGAAAAAACCAACAACACTACTTTCCCTCCCCCGTCCAGGCTGCGCAGGTGGAAGGGGGGTCACCCACTCACACACCCTGCCCAGCCTGGATTTTTTTTCCAAAATAAATTAGCCAAAGTCCCTGCTAGTGCAGGCTCCAGGTTGCTGCCATGCCGGTGGCGGTGACCCAGAGTCAGCACCAGCAAGTACTAGGGTGATCCCTGGGGTGGGGGGTGGTTTAACACCCCCCATCCCAGGGATCACCCTACCCCCCCACCCAGAGATCGCCTACCTTTTATGCTCTGGGTAATGGCGGCAGCAGCTGCACGGCGGTCCGGGGGCTTCAGTACTGACTGGCTTCAGCGCTTGGCTAGGCCTTCCAGGGAAACCTGGAAGTTCCCCGGAAGACCTAGTCAAGTGCTGAAGCCAGCCAGCGCTGAAGCCTCCGTGCAGCCGCCGCTGCCCGGAGTGCAAAAGGTAGGCGATCCGATCTCTGGGTGGGGGGGTAAGGTGATTCCTGGGATGGGGGTGTGTTAAACCACCCCACCCCAGGGATCACCCTAGTATCTGCTGGTGCAGGCTTCGGGTCGCCGCCACCGCCGCCAGCACAGCAGCGGCCCGGAGCCCGCACTAGCAGGGACTTCGGCTAAAAAAAATGTCTTTAAAAATCCAGGCTGGGCAGGGTGGGTGGGGGGTGACCCCCCCCTTCCACCTGTGCAGCTTGGACGGGGGAGGGAAATTTTTATTTTTTTCTTGCTTTCTTCTTTTACATTGAGGCCATTCATTTCAATGGTCGCAATGTAAACAAATCCAGCATGGGGGAACCGGCACCAGTACCCCAAATAACCGGATTAATCCGATACTGCTGGTACAGAAAATACCGGCAGTATCGGATACCGGGGAAACTGAACTTCCCACCCCTATTAACTACTGCTAACCACCAGACTACACTTTGTGCCCAGTAGCCCCCATGGCCCCCATAGCCCCTATGGCAGTGTCCGCTACTACTTTTTTTTCTTTAAAAAATAGGGGTTTTTTCCCACAGCACTCAGAAGTCAGATCTCACAGTATCATCATCACAGCAACTGCCAGTGGAGGTCACTCACACAGTGGCATGTGATATCAGTCAAGCACACAGTTTAGTTTGCTACTAGAACTGCATAGAGAGAGGTCAATAAATCCCAAATCTACCATTCTAGTTGACAACCACATATTCAATTGGCAATGCCAACAGTTCCATTGCCATTGCCCACACAATGAACACAACAATCCCAAATCAATCCCCACAAATAAATCCTCTCTCTCCCCATTTGACCATAGCCCCATGGGGACAGGCAGTGGAGGCTCTCCATCTCCCCTGAGGAAGGGCTGAAACCAGCAGTCCAGCAAGTGCAGTTCATTGCAGCAGTGTTTTTCCCCCAACCAGACCCCCAAAATAGATCACGTTGCCATTGCCTACCTTTATCCTGAACCTCCGAATCCTCAATTTTCGTGCCCTCCTTGGCCACCAGTAGTCTTCTGAAGGTGTAGGCTTCTGGACACAAGCCTTCCTTCAGGCCTGGAGAACTGGGAGGAATGAGTTAGCTCCCAGTCCTGCGACAAGCCGAATCAGAAGAGATTAAAGGGAAGAAGAGGACTGGACAGAGGCGAAATAGGTGGGGAAAGGTTTTTGTGGGTGTACAAGAAGAGGAAGGGGAAGATGGGTTCCAGTGGGGAACAGGGGAAAGGGGACTCTGCTGTGTGTTGTCTGCTCCATTGTCTGCTGCAGCTTTCTCTTCTGCCCGGCCTGGAATTCCACTGCGAGGCTGGGGTTTCTTATGGGGGAGGGGATGCCCCGCCCCCCAAAAGAGGTTCCGCCCTTCCAATGCCCACTGCACCTCTTCCTGGGGGTGGGGGAGGGCAACATTTTGTGCATGGGGGGGCTGCCGGGGTGGAAAAAGCCCTGCTGGGGTGTGTATATGATGGGATTTGGGGCTGATGGGGTGAAAATGGCCTGCTGGGGCGCTCCACGCCAGTGTGTGTGTATAATGGGATGGGGACCTGGGGTGACTTGTGTGTGTGTGGGGATGCCCCCACCCCCAGGAAGACATTTCACCCTCCCAATGCCCACTGCACCTCTTCCTAGGGGTGGGGGTGGGCAAATTTTAAGTGTGTATATATGAGATGGGGTGCTGATGGGGTGGGAAGGGCCCAGCTGGGGCTTTACACTCCAGTGTGTGGATGGGGGGCTGATGGGGTGGAAAGGGCCCTGCTGGAGCGCTCCACTCCACAGAGGTGTGGAAAATGGATAGAGCCCTGCTGGGGCTTTCCACTCCAGTGTGTGTGTATATGGGATGGGGTGGTGTGTGTGTGTGTGTGTGAGAGAGGGGGTGCTCACACCCCCAGGAAGATGTTCTGACCTCCCAATGCCCACTGCACCTTTTCCTGGGGGTGGGCAAATTTTAAGTGTGTGCATATGGGATGGGGGGCTATTCCGCTCCTCCCAAGAGTCTGGAGGTGGAAACCCCTAGTCTCTCCTGAGCCATGCTCTTCTCCTCACACTCAGGGGCATCGTCCTTCACCCTCTTGTGCTCCTCCAAGGAGGCTGTGGTGGTGTTGACCCCGAACCTCCCCAGACCCCCACCCTCCTCCTCACACTCAGTGCCCCCCTCCTTCACCCTCTTGCACTCTTCCAAGGAGGATGGGGTGGTGGTGAGTCAGTCACTGTGAGACTCCTGATCCCCACCCTACTCCTCACATACCGAGGCCCCATACCAAGAAACGTGGGTGGGTGGGGATTGGGAGTCTCAGGCTGAGTGACTCATCCCCCCATTCTCCTTGGAGGAGCGCAAGAGGGTGAAGGAGGGGGGCACTGAGTTTGAGGAGGAGAGCGGGGCTCAGGAGAGGCTAGGGGTTTCCACCTCAGACTCTTGGGCAGAGCATGAGAGGGTGAAGGATGGTGTGTGCACGCGCGCTGCACATTCAAGCACGCACTGTGCATGCTGTGCGCCCCACAGAAAAATAATGGGGTTCAAGCAGAGGAACCTGAGTGGGGCCCTGAAAGAGCTCTGAATAAAAAATTACCTCCTTGCCCTTCCTGGTGGAATGGAGTTGAAGGAGGGAATAAAAATGCAATCCTCCGGGGGCCGGCCAGCAGACACCCAAGTGGCAGACGAATAATATCATGCATCTGTAAATGTGAATGGGAAGGAAGTAGTACTAATTCTGTACTACTTTTCCTTGGTGGTGTAGTCAGACTGGGAATGGTGCCATGCTGCAGTTTAAGTGCAAACCAAGGGCTGCTGCTGCAAGCTCATTGATGCCACCACTGACCGATTTGCAGGCTGATGGAATTGCCTGAATCTCGTCAGGATGGACACAGGTGCAGGGGAGTGAAGGTAGCAGGCGATGGTATCCACTGGGCTGGGCAATCAGACATCACCAGGCCCCACATCAAGGGTATTTCTCTCCATGAATCCAAGAAGGGGAAGGTTGGTCTTGAGAAAGACCAACTGTTCCACAGTCTTTGGGTCCATCTTGGAATGATGTGGGCTGACGATGTCTCCAGCCACACTGAATACCCGCTCTGACAATACACTCATTGGCGGACACGAGATGTACCACAATGCTAATTTGCAAGCAGCGGTCACACCTGAATGTTCTGGGACCAATAGGCCAAGGGGTCGGTGTCAACAGGGCAAGAGGACTCAGCAAGATATTGAGACACAAATGTGTCTGCCATTTCCTGTTGCTCCGCAGCACCACTGTCATCTGTTTCCTCCTCCGCCAAGTCCGACAGCCCAGAATACCACCAGGTGGATCGGCCCACATGTGCAACCTCTGTAGAAACAGTACTTGCCCCTTGCAGCGGGGATGCCTGCACCAGGCAATACTGTCGCACCTCATCAACAAGCTGGACCCTGAAGCATTGGAAGGATTAGACGTAGGAGGTCATGTTCTTCCTGACCCGTGGGTCGAGTAGCATGGCTAGGAAATGCAGCTGACTCACTTTCAAGGTGTTGAAATGATGATTCAGCTCATCGACCAATTTCTTCTCCAGAGCCCTCACAGACCCATGCAGGTCAGTGCGAGAGGGCATGACTCGCATACGTCGAAGCAGGATCAGGAAGGCCAGTATCACCTGGCTCAGAGTGGCAACCTCCACGCTAAGCTCACCAGTGGCCTGGTGGAACGGCTCCAGAACCTGTCAGCTGCTCCACTACTGTCCAGTCCTCCCCGGTCAGTGGTGTTGCTCCAATGCTCAGCATTAAGCAAAGGGCATGCAGCACCTCATTCTGCTCCAGGAGACATTCCAGCATAAAAAAGTTGGAGTTCCACCTTGTGGACACATCCTGTACCATCCGGTGAAGCGGTGAGGCTAACTCCTCCTGCTTCTCTCGCAGCGCCCGGCTGACTGAAACTGTCCAATGGAAGAAGCCAGCAATCTTCCTGGCAGTTTCAAGGAGCACCTCAAAGTCCTTGGTTCCACTCAAGGCATCCAGAACTACAAGGTTCAGGAGGTGCGCACCACAGCCAACATGAGTATAGCCACCATGAGTAATGGCTGCAATCATGTTCTTGGCATGATCGGTTACAAAGTAACCGACCTCAGTGCTTGCACTTGGCAGCAGACCCATCCATCGAGCATGCCATTCACTGTATCGAGAATATTGTCCGCTGTGTGCTGGCTGTCAAGCACCTGGGCATTTAACAATGCCCACTGATGCTTTCCAGTCAACACCGCTCCCCCAATGCTGCTGCTGCCCACTACTGCGCTGGTGACAGGCACTGATGATGACTTCCACCAGTGTGCGGTCAATGACAAATAGGCATGGACCACACTCTGGCTAGTCCACAGTTCCATGGTAAAATGTACCACTGATCCCTCCACATGGGAGAACTCTGCACAGAGCTGGGACCTAACCCTCCCATACAGAGATGGGATAACCTTCGAGCGGAAGGTTTTGCGGCAGGGGACACTATAATGGGGCTCCAGCAACTGAATCAGCCATTTGAAAATGACACCCTCAACCAGGTTGAATGGCCTCTCATCCAGGGCAATCACTTTTGCAATTGCTTTGGTGATGGCCTCAGCCTGAGGGTGGCTAGATGCAAATGGCATCTTCCTTTCCCAGAGCGCAGTTACAGTGGGCTGTGACAAGGACTGGGAACATGAAGGGGTGGACTGGGTGGAGCGGCTAATGCTCCTCCTCTTTGGGGGCTGGGTGGTGGGGGAAGAACCATCACCAGACTGCCCAGCAGTAGCAGTTGCAGTGGGAGTAGAAGAGGGTTCCTCCTCCTCTGAACTCTCATCCACACCCTCTGCAACTGGAATCTCCCCATGTTGTCGCGTAGGATCACGAATGTTCCCGTGGTGCCATCTCAAGTGACTGCAAAGGCCAGAGGTGCCATATCTGTTGGGGTCTGTGCCACCATGACTGACTTTGGCCTTACAGTGCACACACACTATCTTGGAGGTATCTTCCACCCAGATATCAAAATGAGACCACACCCAGGATGTGATCTTCTTTGTGCTTGTTACTGGGAGGGCAGGAGCAACATGAGTGGTGGTCGACCTCTCCAAGGTAGTGGTCATAACACTTGTGAGAGGGGTGGTGGTAGCTGGCACAGCAGAGTATGTGGGTGAGGCCTGAGCTGGCGCTCTAGGCTGCATGTCAGCAAGGGGAGAGGACGGGGAAGCGGGTGCGCAAGAATGCGTGTCAAAATGGGGCAAGGGTGGGGAAGCAGGTATCTGAATGAAGGAAAGCACCTGCGCAAAGGAGAGCTGCGCAACAGCAGCAGCAGTGGAGGTAGCCGTCAGACAGACCACTGCACTAGCAAAGGAAGAAGGAGCCACCTTCTCCTTGCTGATAGGCAGCGCCAGGGTGGAGGAAGCACCCTCCCCCCATCCCAGCCTCTTTGGAGTCTTCAAGACGCATCCAGAGCCCGTAACCTTCAGCGTGCTTGAAACTGGTGTGCAGGAGGTGGGAGCCATAGGTGGCCCTACCTCAGGTGTCTCCGTGCCAGACTGAGTGGGCTGCCTAGGAAGAGGCTGGCCTCTTCCAGCACTCCCACTCTTGGTAGGTCTCTTCATTCCTCAACCACTCATATCAGCTGTAAAAAAGAAGAGAGTACCACTGGCAACAGAGGATGGGTGTGTTGATGTGAGTGTGCATGTTGTAGCTACAGGTGAGTAGCTACCTTGGTGTGTGTGGGGCAACTATCTACTGGGGGTGTAGAAGGGTGTGGGGCTAGAGCTGTGGTGGTGGGTGTAGAAGGGTGTGGGGATAGAGTTGTGGGTGGTTGTAGGGAAAGCTGTGGGGGTGGGGGTGAAGGTGGGTAGGGCTAGAGCTGTGGGTGGGTGTGGGGCTAGAGCTGTGGGCGTGGGTGAAGGGGTGTGGGGTTAGAGCTGTGGGGTGAAGGGGTGTGAGGCTAGAGCTGTGGGTGGGTGTAGAAGGGTGTGGGGCTAGAGCTGTGGGTGGGTGTAGAAGGGTGTGGGGCTAGAGCTGTGGGTGAGTGTGGGGCTAGAGCTGTGGGGGTGGGTGTAGAATGGTGTGGGGAAAGAGCTGTGGGGGTGGGGTGAAGGGGGTTGGGGCTAGAGGTGGGAATGGGAGTGAAGGGGAGTGGGGCTAGAGCTGTGAGTGGATGTGGGTGGAGAAGGTTGTGAAAGGGTGTCGCTTACCCGGCGGCCGGCTACTCATGCGTCACGTCTGACACGTTGCCAACGGTGAATCACCAAAAGGCGCTCCAGTGTCTTGGGTTTGGAAAATAAAATAAAATGTATTTTAACAACTCTCAGGGCACCCGCAATTAATTCCCCAAGCATCTAGCCCTGGGGCACCCCACTCCCACTGGGACAGGACCCCGGCAGCAAGCAACCAAAGCGAGCAGCACACACGTTGCATGAACACTGCTGCAGGACACACAGTGGTGTGGAGTTCCACAGGCTGCAAATGTGCACCCCCAATTGCACAACACACATTACAAAACACAAGTTTTGCAACTGGCTTGGCTTATGCAAAGACTGCAATGCTTTGCAAGGACACCCCGCCCCACAAAACTCCCACAAGCATCCAGCCTTGGGGCACCCCACCCCCACTGGGACAGGACCCTGGCAGCAAGCAACCAAAGAGAGCAGCATGCACACTGCTGCAGGACACACAGTGGCATGGAGTTTCATAGGCTGCAAAAGTGCGCCCCCAATTTCACAACACACATTGTAAAACACAAGTTTTGCAACTGACTTGGCTTATGCAAAGACTGCAATGCTTTGCAAGGGCACCCCCCCACAAAAATAAAATTGCACCCCCACCAAAAAAAACCTAAAAAACAAAGTCCGCACCAAAACATTAAAACAATAACCTTGAGTCAACCTCCCCAAAATACATTTACCACATCCCCCAAAAAGGAATCCCCCCAAACAAAAACAAAAAAATGACCCCAAAAACTCCCACCAAAGTCCACACCAAAGCAACCACCTTGGGGCAACCCCCGACCCCATACAAAAATACATCATGACATTTATTTTACCACATCCTCCCCCAAAGGAAACAGACCAGAATAAAACCACTGCCTTGGTGCACCCCTACCCCGAAACATAAGATGGCACACAACCAACCCACCACTATGGAGGAGCCAGCCACATTTCCCCCTCCCCCATGGGCAGAGCTTCAAGTTCCAAGTCTCCACCTGCATGCTCCAACATGGCCTGGCCTCATGGCCTGCACCCCCACCCTCCGGGATCCCACTAGGTCCCCATTCAATTACATTCCTTCCCTTGCTAAGGGGCACCAGGGTGACCCTAATAAAATAACTTAAAACCCCAAAGGAAATCAAACTTACCAACAGTTGCACAAATGCACGCCTCCAGCAGAGTCTGTGGCAGTCCTTCCAGATGCCAAACCTGCTGTACAAATGGCTTCCAAGCCCAAGGTTCAGAAAGTCCCAGAAGGAAAAAAAAGAATCTACATTACTATTGGCCAGCTCAGCCAAGTGCCAACCCCCTAATCACATCCCTACCCCTTTTAAAATTCTTAGGGAACCTTCAGGATTGGATGCCTTGATTGAATTCAAAAAAGGCAACCAATCCAAGGTAAGCAGAGTAAAAAAAAGCACCAAATGTAACAGTTAGTTACACAGGGAGGGGGCAGGGAGGGACTCAACTCAACTGCCAAACAAAAAACCTGTGCCCAACTGCCCAAGACCAAAAAAGTCCTTTTAAAAAAACCGAGATCTGAGACCAATACAAAAAACCTGGTACAGCCTGTGTTATCGGATCTTGGTTTTAAATCCGGTATGGCCAAATAGCGGCAATATCGGATCTTTGCAGAACAGGAATTCCCACCCCTAGATTAGCTCAGACCCGTCTCTGTAACATGTTGGACCAAACTATCGTGCTCCCCGGGAAGCGCTCCTACACCAATTTGAGGTCTGTCTTTGCCCTCTTTGTCAGCCAAAGCCCCATAACCTTAGGCAGGTTGTTCTCACCTAAGTGTATCACTATGATTCCCGGGGGTGGATGTTTATTTTTTGCCACGGTCACCACTGGCAGCAGTTGCTCCCACAGCATGCTGTGCTTACCTAGCCATATTATTTCTGCCCAGTCACTGAGGCCCAGCTGGGTACCCCACCCGCTGTGTGCAGCCATATTTGTTGCCTAGTGAATGGTGCTGTGGCTGATGATCCAAACTACCATTCTGGCCTGCGGTGCTACCATGTCTGCAAGAAAAGACAAGGTTGTGTGATCGTGATTCCCTGGACCCAGCCACAGGCTGTGTGGCAGTGCGCTGCCCAGCCCACTGTACCTCTGTATTCTTGACGTATGTCCAAAATGCTCATGACCGCCATCTCCCAATTTGCTGTATCTGCTGGCTGGACACCTGCCTCAGTGGATGCAGCCACAATTCTGAATGAATGCAAAATGTAGTAGCTAGGGTTGAGGCCCAGCTCCCTCATGCACATGCTGAGCACCACCTCGAACTGGTATCAGGTCAGGGTCTTCCCATTCTCATGCTTAAATAAAGGGCCTGGGCCCTGGGGTTGTTGTCCTAAGTACACCCTCAGGGCACAGACTGGACAAATAATAGTGTTGACAGAGGGATACAGCTTAATCATCTGCCTCTATTTTCTCTGGTCGGTCTTTGACCATCGCAAGTGCAGCGTAAGCGCACTGCTCTGCCACCCCACATCCTGAAGTTGGAAAACCCTACTTGATGTGTTGGTTCTTGAGTTTGTGACCAGTTCACTTATCTGAATGTGCTGAATAGGACAACCCAGAATACTGTTGCAAACAGCTGTATTTCGTTGCTAGAGAAACAGATTCTGGACAATATATCTATTAGTTGGGTCAACAGCTGGGGGGTAATGGGGGCTCTGGCATCCTGAACAGGGGTCATATCTCTGGATCAGCTTTCCCGCATCCAGCTCATAAAGAAACTCTTGTTCTGGGAGGGGAGACCTGCCAATCGGAATGCGAATGTAATGGCTGATACTTTCCTGGAGATGGTTCCCGGTGCCAAGCCTTTTCTACAGAGGGATATTTCAGACTGAAGCATTTGGCCTTTGGGGATGGAGAAACCTAGAGACCAACTGTTCTGGAACCTGAAATCCTGAAATTCGCTGAAGGCCATTTCATATGCCCTCCTGGTTCTGGGGGCTAAGGAACCCTGGACTGTCTGAAATAGTTCTAATATCCAAGGTTCCACATGTCACTCGGGAACTGATCTGGTTCCTCCCTGGCTTCTGGGGCAAGCAGGTGAAATTGTTCAGTCTGGAATTGAGAAAGGGCACTGGCTTTTTTACCTGTGTGCTGTGCTGTGTTGTGCTCCCTCTGGGTGGTGGCAGCGGCGGCGGCGGCAGTGCTGGCCCAGCTGCAGCACTGGCTTGAGCGCTTCACCAGGCCTTCTGGGGAACTTCCAGATTTCCCCGGAAGGCCTGGTGAAGCACTCAAGCCAGCGCTGCAGCCGGGCCTGCGCTGCTGCTGCTGCCTCCACCACCCAGAGGGAGCACAGCACACAGGTAAAAAAGGCGATCCGGGGTGGGGGCGGTTAGGTTACCTACCAGAGTGCCAGCAGCCAGCCAGCCTGGGCTCCCGGAGAGCTCAGCTGCCGCTGCCTCCATAGCCCTGACTGGCTGCCGCCGGGCAGCCAGCAGCAGCCCGGAACCTGGGTCCAGTTGGTTTTTAACTTTTTTTAAAACTTTTTTTTTAAAAAAAACAACCAGGCTGGGCAGGGTGGGAGGGAGCTTTCCCCCCTTCCACCCACGCAGCCTGGGAGGGGGAGGTATTGGGGTTTCTTTTCATTGATTTCAATGGGGACAGTTCCCCATTCAAATCAGTGAAAAAAAACTGGTAAAGGTATACCGGCTTTAATCCGGTAAACTGATTTTTTGAAAACTGGTAAAACCAGTAACTGGTTTTTTGCCCCAAGTCCCACCCCTACTGAGTATTTCACCAGCTCCACCCCACATTCTGGGAACCTGTAAAGGGTCGCTTCCAGGTAAATGGTAAAGGCCGCCATTCAATTGGTCCAATTCCATTCAGCTTTTGGCCTCTTAAATTTCTCCTGGTCTTTTCTATCCTCCTGTTCATTTGGGTCAGGAATAGGGTCACTGAAGAGGAGCGCAAAGATATCTATATACTCACCACTCCATATTTTTTCCCATGTCGCTTGCAGCAAGTGTTCGCCTAATGGTGTGGACATATCGGCCTAACCCCCTGTCAGAGGCCGGGTTCCTCCTATCACTCACCGCACCGAGTGGTGCTGTTTGAGCAGCATGGCTCTGTGCCCCACACTTGTGCAGCTGCCCTTTGCCTGAGGGTTGGACAAGTCCTAGTTCTTTCTGGTAAGGGAGGGTGGAATCCACCCCCCATGACTTGCCCTGCCTACAATAAGGGGACTGGCAACCGCGCGACCACCCCCAGGGCGGGCCTGACCTAATGGGGGTCTCAGGCGTGGTCCGTCTGGCTGGCCCTGATCCCTCTGGCTTGGGATCCCACTCCCATGTACAGTCCTCCTGGTGCTCACCTTCCAGTGGGTCCAGCTCATAGGGGATTTCTTGATATACAGCATGTCATGTGCTGTTGTTGCCTCTGGGCTGATTCGAAGCTGTCCATCAGGGGCTGCATTCCTTCCCTAAGAGAGGCTATTTGTGCCTGCTGGCTGGCCGTAAATTCCTCCCTGCGTTGACTGGGCCCAGGTTCCTCATGCCTGTATCGAGAAGGTACAGGGATGAGGTACCTTGTCTCTTCCTATGTCCCCTCTCCTTGTCTCATCCCTCCGTGTCTATTAGATTGTAAGCCATAGGCAGGGACCGCGTCTATCTTGTTGTTCTGTAAAGCACCAGGTACACAGCTGGCGCTATACAAATGCTTATAATAATTATAATAATAATAATAATAATAATAATAATAAAACCCAGCGGCACCCTTGCCCTTGATGGGAGGTCTGTTCCCTGCTCAGTGGCGCGGGGAAAACCTTGCTGTCTGGGTTCAGGCTGCCCCTATCCACATCCCTTTGCTGCATGGGGTAACTAGCTTCTGCCCTCCCTTGGGAGCTCTCCAGCTCCTCAATCCAGTTCTGATAGCCAGGGCCTGCAGTATCACCCCCACCCCTGTTCCTCCCTGTGGTTCATGCTGGTGGGGTTGAGGGGCTGTACCGGCCTGAGAAGTCTGCTTATCAGTACCCTTGGGCTGGGCCTTTCTCTTTTGGGGGGCCATAGATACCCTTTGTCTCCCTTTGATGCTCCCCAGGGGAAAGTAAGGTCCTCTTCTCCGCCATCCGGCAGCAGCAGCTACACAGGAGGTCAATAGGCCCCAAATCCTGGGGTCCCAGTAAGGCACCCCACCACTGGGCAATGAAGCCCCCTTGGGCTGGGTGGTCTCTGCCACCAAGAGAGTGTAGGGGAGGGGCAAGGCCCTGTCACCCCCTTACCCATAGAAAAAAGAGGGTTCTGGGGTGACAGTAGGTGAGGGGGGTGAGGGGCCAACCTTGGTGGCTGTGTTGCGAGGGTGGGGGGGCTCAGTCCTGGAGGCCCGCAGTGTGACTGCTGTGCTGATTTGAGAAATGGGGGGGGGCGTTGACATGCAGCAAAAACCGAGCTGCGTGCTCACCCAAATGCTCACTCCCCGCTATGGTGTGGGCATGGGGTGAAGGCTCCTTTACTGCTGCAGGCCGCCCTTCAGTCCGCTGCACTTCATGTCTTCCCCGCTCACCGCCGCAACCTGAACTGAGGCGGCGAACAGCGAGCCTAAAATGGTGCCTGGAAATCCCGCTTATTGTGAGAGCTCCAGGCACCGTCCTGGTTGCTGGGCAACCACTCCACCCCCTCCCTGATTGCGGGCGAAGAGGTGGCTACCTCCCACCCTCGCTTCCTCCTCCTAGGGGTGAGGGGGCGGAGCCAAACCCCTGCCGTGGTGAGCGCAGAGGGTGATTTGTAAACTCACCATCTGTTTTAAATCTGTGTGTGTTGTGCCCCTTCACAATAAATTCACACAACTGCTGATTCCTCTCTAGTATCCCTTCCTCTTTTATGCTTTGATGTGGTATTGGATGTGGAGGAATGTCCTTGTTATCAGAGCTGAAACAAATGCTTGTTTTTGTATCCATGAATATTATTTGCATTTTCACATAGCCCACCTAATATCCAAATAACTATCCACCATGGAAAAAATATTATTATATCAATATTCTCATATTGCACATACTGTTTCCATGAAGAATAGTTATTAGGATATTTGGTGGGCAAATTGAAAATAATATTCAGGTACTGAGTGATGTCTGAAACAAAGTAACCAAAATACCCAAATGACCAAAGCAACAGAAATTTAGCACCGCTGTGCAAAATGTTGGTGAACAATAGTGTTAAATAGTGCTGAAATTAAGTGGCTGAAATTCCAAAATAAAGCAACCAAAATAACTGCAAAAAAACCCCTTAAATGAATATTAATTTCCATAAACAAAATGAACAGTGGTTTGTATCTGCTTTGACATATTTGATATTTGCTACAGATATTCATTTCAGCTCTTCTTGTGATATCTTCTGATTGTAGCAAAGAGCACAGGAATGAGTCCATGCTCCAGGACTCTCTAGCCACACCTTTATTATCACTTGGAAATAGGAAGTGACAAACAAGAAATGATGTATCAGGGACAGAGAGCATTTTTGGACAAGCCCTTGTTTCTCCCAGACTTCTGAGTCTTCTTGATATGAAGGGTTTTCAAGTCTGGATCTCCAAGTATATGCGAGTTCCCCGGCACCTGCTATTTTCAATGGCACCCAGCTGACTTCCAGTAGTGGAGGTGAACATCTCCCGCCCCCACCCCCCGCCACACAAATTAAACTAGGCTTGTCTGAGAACGCCCGGAAACTTACTCTAGGGCAATCAACTCTCACAACACAATTGCTTCTTGCTAGTTAGACCATAGACTGTTGCAAGCAAGGGCTTTGCATTGGGTGGCAGAGAATAAGAATTTTGCTCAGGAGCGCAAAAGTTGTAAGGAGAGTTGTCAATAAGCTCCAAACCTCTCTTCCTGATTTGGATTTGGTGGCTTGGGTTGGGGGTGGCTTGCCCTTAATATTCAACTAGCTTACTGGCGAGTGTTTTTCGCTGCTAATTTTAATTTAGCTCATGCTGTTGTTCACCTATTGGTAGTGGGTACTTTGTTGGTGCCTTGCTGGTTATAGTGATATCTTGTATTACCATGTTATTTTAATTATTTTATTTCTATGTTTTATTTGCTCCCATGTCATGTGTTTTTGCTTTGTTTCCTGGTCAAGATTTGTACTGGGTAAGCTGGGGATTTGTTTGTTTGTGGCTTATTTGTACATTATGTCTGTTCACAAGCTGTTCACCTTTGGTTACGCTCTATTTTTCAATTTTTCAATAAGCTCCATGAATGCACCTCATGTTTGAATTTATTTGCACATCAGCATTTGCACATTGCATATTTGCACACACCACACACACATCCCTCAGTCTTTTTCTCTTCTTGTCTTTCACTTCCCCCCTCCTTCTGTTGCCATTGTCTGTTGCATCCTCCACCAAGTGTTTTGCCTATCTTCATCTCCTCCCACACCTTATTATTCACTTATTCACTCACTACCTTTGAGTAAATTTTAATGTACCCCACCCTCCCTTCGCACTCTTCTTCCCTGTTCTCACCTTCTGTTAGTATGGTCCATTTATCACCCTACTCTCCCGCCCCCACCTCCTCTGTTACATGAGATATAGCCACTGTACTTTGCTCATATCTTCAGTTCTGACTCCTGCTTGCCTGAGGAAGGACCCTGTGAGGTCCAAAAGCTTGCACTTTTCCACCAACAGTAGTTAGTTCAATAAAAGATATCATTCAAACTATTTTGTCTCCAGCTTGCACATCAGGAAACACTGGCTAATTAACATTTTCATTGGCCAGGAAAATTACCTTTAAGTGTTAAAGACAGATTTTAAACTACTGATAGTTGGTAAATCAGGGGGAAAGTTACTTTTGGGGTAAATCAATGCAACCCCAATGAAATTAGATACATTTATTACTTCCAGCTGTGGAACTGGCTCAAGATCTTGAGTGTTTAACAGGTGTTGAAGAAGAAATGTTTGAGGAAAGGAATGGATTACATTCCAGATGTATTTTTTATTGTATCCTAAATGTCAAGTGCTTTAATGCATTTCTCTTCTGTCTTGCATCAGCTCTATGTTGACAGGTCTTTGCCCACCTAGCTCTGGTTCAGTAATCATCAATGGAAGGGACTTGAGGGTTGATCTCAAGCAAATCAGGATGGAGATGGGAGTTTGCCCGCAATATGACGTTCTCTTTGATGCCTTAACCGTGCGAGAACATCTGCTATTCTATGGTTCTGTGAAATCACCTCTGTGGACGAAGAAACAGTTGCACCAGCAGGTCAATAGGTTAGTGGTTCAGGTTCACCTTGCTGAAAAGTTATGCAGTGAAATCATCTTGAAAGCTTCTTTCAGAATACTCTTCTAAACAAACACTACACAACATATGGCCTCGAGAACTGCTTGCAGCAGCCCCATGAGTTAGTTTTGGTTAGTCAGGGACTCTGAATAAAATTGTGAGAATTTTAAAAAGTAAGAGCCCAATCCTAAACCCATGCTCACCATGTGTACGTGTGTAAATGCACAACATATATGCACGCAATGCATTGCATGTGACATTACATGGATGCTGTGCACACACTGTACGCGCACACACAGGTTTGGGATTGTGCCCTAAGATTCTAGCCCTTCTGTTTGTGGAGGGAGACTTGGGACATGTTCTGACGAACAGCATTAGGCCAAAGTTACTTGATGCGGTTACTTCAGAATCTCCTCCTAATGGTCATGGCAACCAGTGTTACTCACATACTGAAAGGGTTAACACTATAGTTACTTCAAAGTAAAAAGTGAAGAGGATTATGTACTTCTCTTCCTACTTCTGAGTCCTGAATAACTTTGGTTTAGAGTTCTAATGTGAATGACTTGAGAGTAAAAGTGTTTTAAGGCTTAACTATACCAAAATATATGTTTGCTGGAAGATGCCCTTGAAAATGTGACTACCATGTGACCTAAAGACTAATATAATAATTACCAGTTATACTCATTTTAAATAAAAAATCTCATGATTTAAGATATCTCATTATTTTGAGAGTCTAGCTTATGGCTCTTGAGCATTTAGGGTTGGCAGTTCCAATGCTCTTGGTCCTCCAGGTGATTGGGACTCAGCATCCGGGGCTCACCTCACCCACATCCAGAAATCCTGCCCCTGGTGCATGGGTATAAAGGATTTCTGCAGGAAACAGCTTTGGCTCAAAGAGTTTATCCTCTGCCAAGTCCTTTTTCTTACAAGAATATTATATGGGTGACACTGATATGTCCCCTGTATCACTTCTGTTTGGGATTCCCCCTACTGTAGCAATGTCAAGTTGAACATGTTGACTTGAAGTGCAATGTATCCCGCTAGCTGTGATTTGTAATAAAATTTGTTAGTGGTCCCTGAAATAATTAGTTCCGAATTAAAAGAATACAATCCAGGCTCAGCATCACCAAAATTAATTAATCCTTTCAATTAAATGCTAGCAAAATGTTTCAAGAAGTTGATTAATTCTCTGTTTGAAAACTTGAAGAATGGTGCTTTGTTTGCATTTTAAATTCCCATTCTTACTCATTTGTTCGTTCATTGTATTATTGGTATTATCAGATGTCACAGTTATAACCTGTTTATCCCACTGACATCACCATGTTTTGGCCTTGGGTTTACCTCACAGTGAGAATACCCATGGAAAACATCCAAGGGTGTGTCTATTCTTGCTCACCTTGGTGACACTGCATGGTAGATCAGTTCCAGTGTTGTGAACAATGCTGCTATGTTATAAACCAGAGGCAAAACTGTAATCCATGTGTTATTGACTGTAATCACAGGTGTTCTGCCTGGGTACAATAATTAGATGTTGGATACCTGACGGGAGGGTCCTGCACACTTATTCAGAGTCAAACTGATCACCATATTTGTGGTTGGGAAGGAATTTTCCCCTTGGCCAAATTGGCAATTGAATCTGAGGGCTTTTAAACGCTCCCCTGCACTGTGGATGTGGGTCACTTGTTTGAGATACCTGGATTTTTCTTTTATAAGATTGTTGCCTATTATTTCAGGCATCAATATGCTCTGGCCACTCCCGATCTCTACTTGTGACATATTTTTATTATAGGCTCTGCTTCTTGTTGGTAGGTTTTTCTGTGCAGTCAGTTGTGGCCCTTGAGATCTTTCCAGCCCTATGTCTCTAAATTCTTAATTAATTAATTAATTAATTAATTTTCTTTTCTTACATTTATTAGTTTCCTCATATGCCTACGGCATTCTGGGATGATGTACAATTAAAAATTCATAAAGACATTTGTTTCTTTAAAACATCAACAATTAAAACATCCAGGGATAAGAAAAAAAAAATTAAAAAAAATTGAAGAATAGGTCCACCTTTTGAAGACATTATCTTTGCTATCAGTGATTTTTTAAAAATAAAATAAAATAATGAATAATTAAAAACAGCCTTTCTGGTCTTTGAAACAGCTGGTATCCTTTTACAGAAAATATCTATACAATGTGTTCAATCATTTACAGAGAACAAAGTAAACTGGATATCACATAACAAGTAGAACATCTGCAAAGTGAGTGCTTGCTTATAGTTTTAAGCGATTCTATATATTCTCATTTCTGAAAGAATTGTGTTAATTTTCACGAGGAAACATTTCACAGAAATCTTCAAATCTATTATAATAGGGGTGGCGGTGGGAGGTGGAAATACAGCCTTAAGTAATTTTTTTCATGAAACTTATGGTTACTTCCCACATTTAACTAGGACATTGTGATAGCTGGACTAGAAAAGCTCAACATTTTCAAAAGTCCTTTCTCTGTTTTCACTCCAGAGCCCTGAGAGATGTAGAATTATTCCAGCATCAGCACAAACATATTGGAGCTTTGTCAGGAGGAATGAGGAGGAGACTTTCCATTGCCATTTCCTTTATTGGAAACTCAAAGACAGTCGTTCTAGATGAGCCCACCAGTGGGGTGGATCCATGTTCACGTCGTGGCATCTGGGACTTCTTGCTGAAGAAAAAAGCTGGTACAAAACCAATATGATCATGCTATTTAGTATTCCCCTCCCAACCTTCCCCTGGCCACCATTAATTTATATAAAAGGTAGAAATGAACTGGCAGTTTGCTTGCCAGTTGCTGAACAGATATCTTATTAGATATAGCTGTTCCATTCAGCAGAACACTTTTTTAAAGTAGCCAACAAAATTTCAAAGCATGTGTCCTTTTGTCTTCCCAGAGGGTAGTTGATTGAGTGTATTTACTGCAGGATTCCATTTAGCTATGGATCCTTACTAGAGCTGCATCAGGTAGCATTTTACCTGTGGGTAATACCTGCATTTTCCGGCACCCCCAGTGGGTACCTGGTACCTGAAAATGTGGGTATTCCTGGAGAATCCTGGGGCATCCAAGGACACCCCGGAATGCCAGACTGCACCTGAGACTCCCCAGACCTCAGACTAACTTATCGCACTGGCCAGGCTGCTGCTCCTCTGGACTCCTGGCTGCTCCTGATTCTCCCCAGCCAGCAAGCAACTCCCCCATTTTCGGTCCCCCTGGGAACAGGGGACCCATTAGGGGGGCACATGCAGATGGGAAGAGGCCTCTTTTCTCTCCCCCCTCCCTCCAGAAAAAGCCAAGTGGGGAAGTTCTCAGCTCAGCTGAGTGACGCTTGAGCTGGGAAGATGCAGGGAGCAGCTAGGAGTCCAGATCAGATGCCTAGCCGGTGAGGTAAATCAGTCCGGGACCCAGGGAGCCCAGTAACCTGCCGGGTCGCATCAGGTACCAACTGGTGCCCGAACATGACCAGGGGAAGGCGGGCACCCCAAATTTGACAGGATGCCCAACTGGCTAGATACCTGGTTGCAACTCTAATCCTTACCTATTCTGCTCTGCTTTAAAGGTGTTAATATCTAGTGTTTATAGTTTCTTGGCTTTGCATTTTTCATCTTCTGCTGCCTTGCCTGTCTGTTTTTTTTGCACCAGTGTACATATTTTTGTTATAACTGAAATCATGTGATGACTTTTCAAGTGCCATGAGCTAAAGCTGACTCTAGGAAGCAAGTTTCCAAGATAACATCAAAATGACACTACTTTAAAAACATTAAATCAGGCAGCATCATAAGCATTAAACATAAACTATTGAGGCCTGCATCAGTCACGGTTGCCTGGCTCTGGGGCTAGCTCAGCTAAGGCATCTTAGGGACTATCCTGTACCACCTTGGTGCATTTGCCTCCCAGAATGGTGCTGTGCTAACCCTCCTTAAAGGCCCAGGCACCTAGCCTGACCCGGATACATCTTTCTCTTTCTGTGTGCCCCTCCCCTTGTTTTACCCTCCTTTGTCTGTTTGAGTGGGCAGGGACCTGTCTCTTATTAAAGATCAGTGGCAGACCAGGCACATTGTTAGTGCTATATAAAAATAATTGCTGTATTAGATTATAAAAATAAGATACCTTGCCTATTTGTGGACTGATCCTACCCCCCTTGTGAAGGTAAAATTTGTATCTGAAGCACTGGCACTTTAAATAATGTCTGAATTGGTGTATTCCAATCTTACTAACATAGGTCGCACTCTCATCTTCACAACTCACCACCTTGATGAGGCTGAAGTACTCAGTGATCGCATTGCCATAATGCAACATGGGCAGTTGAGGTGCTGCGGCCCACCTTCTTACCTTAAGGAAACATATGGCCCGGGCCACAATCTAACACTCATAAAAAAGGTATGATGATGAAAACATGCTCAGAATTTAATACTTGCCAAGGAATGGCCATATTGATTACTCTGCAGCGGCCTAATGACACTGTTAGTAACTTTCTAAGCAAAAATAAATAGTGGCAATCCTTTGTTCTTACCTGTCTAGTGACACAGGGATGGCTTTGTTTATGTAGCCTTGGTGTACAATAAACTTACTTAAATACCTTTTGTGTTTGAATTAATTTGCATCTAAAATAATTCAACAACTCTCTGATAATTAGTGGTTTGATAAGTTGCAGAATCATTTGCTCTTTTACGGTAATCATTTACTCCTGGTTGTAGCCACTGCTCATAAGATTAGACCTGTGAATTTTTATGGAGGTATTGGTATGAGCAAGGATTTGTAGCATCCAGGCATATATTTATCTGCAATTCAGCCTGTTTTACCATCTGTCTGGTGATATTAAAGATCAATTCTTTTTTGCCTTTCTACCTAGACTTCTGTATTTGAAACTGAAGACCCCAAGGATACCATTCAAGTCACATCTCTGGTACAGGCATATATACCACTGGCATTCCTGAAAGAAAACAGTGGGAGTGAGCTGACCTATGCTATTCCAGTGCAGGCGGATAAAGCTTCCTTTAAAGGACTCTTCCAGACTTTGGATGAAAATCTTCAACAGTTGCATATAACTGGCTATGGCATTTCGGACACCACCTTGGAAGAGGTACTTTGTCTTCTGCATACTGTACTACTAGATAAGGTCTCGTTCTCAGAAGCACTTCTTTGGGGAAGGAGTTACCTCCTAGCTCACTTTAACCTGTCCTTTGTTCCCATGAGTAAGGGGGGTTAAATCACAGGTATTTAGAACTGAAATGATCTGGGACTAGAGTGGAGAGGAAGGGCCCTACAACAGAGAGAACTATTTTGTCTACTGCAGGAGGAATGTTCCCCAGTTTGTTACTATCCTGTCAACCTTCAGCATTTCAACCATCCCTAATCCTGCTCCTCATCAGTGTTTTTTGTTCACTGGTGTTTGTGTGAAAAAGAACAACTCTGCTTTGCTAACTCACTACCTTGCTTGTTGTACTCCCTTAAAACCCACCCACCACCATCAGGTCCGGCCTTACCGCAAGGTGGTATGGTTGGATGCTCAGGATCCCTCTCCTGAGGGAGCCTCACACCCAGCTCCCAGCCCAAACCCTGCATTAAGGCCTGCATTAAGGGCTGAGCACGGGGCCCTCAGGAACCGACTCACTGCATCTGACATGCAGTGGAGGGGAGGCCAGCAGGAGTGAGGGAGAAGCGGAGGCCCCCCCTCTCTTACACTCCATGCCCCCCCCCCCTACTGTCTGTCACAGTCGACCAGGGAAAAAGAAGAAGAGAGAGGCAGAGGCCCCGCCTCCCCCTCATTTCCCCTGGCTGAAACTGCCCCCTCAGCTGCCTGGCTCAGTCTGTAACAGACTAAGCCAGGCAGCAGAGGGGGCCTGGCCAACCAGTGTCGCAATGTCAGGGAGACACGGGGCCTCTCCCTTCTTCTCCCTCACTTTTGGTGGAAGTGAGGGAGAAGCAGAGGCCCCACCTCTTCCTCACACCGCTGGCCCCCTCCATGGCCTGGTCGGGGCCCAGGCTGCCTCAGGCTGAAGTGGGCGGCGGCGGTCTGGGCCTGGAAAGAGGAGCGATGGATGGCACAAGAGTGACGACAGTGGATCAGGTAGGTGATCCGAACAGCCGCTTGGGATGGGAGGAGGGGAGTGCCCCTCCACCCATCCCTGAGTCCAGGCCCGGGTAACACCCTGAGCTCGCAGCCACCAGTGACTTTGCCACCAGCAGCACCTTCAGTTAGTAGGGGGTCCCATGTTCTTTCCCCACCCAGGGCCCTGCTTTCACTAAGGCCGGCCCTGACCACCATCCCTCGTCTTATGTTGGCAGTTCTTTGCAAGTCCCCAAGTAAGGAGATCACGGAAAGAGAAGGACTATTTAATGCCTGCTTGTAGGTACAGAATGTATGTATGTATTTATTTAAATTTATACCCCACTCTTCCCCATAGGCTCAGGATAGCTTGAAGAAATAAAAATGGGGAAAAATGATAATAAAATATAATGCAATACAATAAATTCCCCTAAAAATTCCTAACCTCATCCTCAAAAACTTCAACCACTATTCCTCCCTGCCAAAAGCTCTGCCAAAAAGGAAGGTTTTGCACCACCTTTGGATTATGCTCAGGCTTGGGACGTTGGGTCTCATAGCTGGCTTTCACCAGCTAGGACAGACAAGGATCTAATTCACAACTGGAATTGAGCTCATCTCCACTAAAGCTGTGTGGAGTGGAGAACCAGTCTCTTGGAGATTGTCTCTGGGGAGAAGGGTAAGACTTGGGCCCGGAGGAGTACCTCCCAACCCCTGGACTCTGAAATGACAAGATAATGACTCTCAAAATGCTGGGCATAATTTGCATAAGATTTGCATATAGACATTCTGAGTAGTCTGTTAGGCCACATTCACACCTGATGATGGTGCAGCAGGGAAACTGCCACGAGCCAAAAACATGGCGGGGGAATGAGGGGGATGCCGGATGTACTGCTGGTGTGAATGGGGTTCCGCGGCAATTTTATTTGCAGATGACAGGGCTGGATTTTGAGCCATGTCATCCACGAGTGTAATCACCATGGAACCCTGTTCTAACCAGCAGTACTTCTAGTATCCCCCTTCTCCTCCTGCTGCGTCTTTGGCTTGCATCAGTTTTCCCACCGCACTGCTGCCAGGTGTGAATGTGGCCTTATTACTTAACTATGAGACTGGGCTAAAAGGAACTTTACAAACAATGCAATTTGGAAAATGTACCTATACATACAACCTCACACATAAACCAGACTTAAATCCTTGTCCTGCCAGTCTAT
Source organism: Sphenodon punctatus (assembly GCA_003113815.1). Taxonomy (NCBI): domain Eukaryota; kingdom Metazoa; phylum Chordata; class Lepidosauria; order Sphenodontia; family Sphenodontidae; genus Sphenodon; species Sphenodon punctatus. Next base: position 1,946,324 of record QEPC01007782.1, read on the forward strand.
GTTCAAGTTTTATTGCAACACTTCTCTCTGCTGCTTGGCCTCCCTCCCCCATGCCTAGTGAGTTTTATAGCTGACCCAGCCCTTCTTCTGACAATAAAGCTTTCCCCACCACTCCAGCCATTTCTCCTCCTGTGTAGATTCTTTGACAAATGTTATGAAGATTTTCTCATAGACAAGTGCCAGCAACAGCCCATTACCTAACAGAGAAACTGGTCTGAATGTTTTTGTTACTTTAACATAGAAACTTAATTAATCACATTAACTCTACTACCACTTATAATTTCTATAGCACTACTAGTTGTACGCAGTGCTGCACAGATACAAATAACGATCTAATCAAGACACATAGACAAAGACACGAAGACCTAGACAAGGGCCATGCTTGAACCCTTAGTCAGCTGATTTCCCCCCTTCCCCCCAAAAGAGAAATGCTTAGAAATGATAGCTCCACGTTGCTCCAAATGGAGGTGGTTGGTTTTTTAAAAATTTCCAGAGACTGACACTTTTCTTCCATTTGTTGGGAGAACTCTTCTCCCTGCAAGGAGAAGAGTAATTAATGAGTCAGAGAGAACAATAAATAATCCCTTATCTCTCCAACAGGAGGGGCTGCTCTGAACTTGTCTGAGACAATATGTTTGGCTGTTCTGGCTCTTCAGTCTGGTGAATTCAACTCATTGTCCTCATTGATGGTTTGCAAATTGCTCTCCCTCTCACTTTCCTTTCTAGTGGAACTTTACAGCAGTTTTCCATGACTGCAGGACAGATGACAAAAGAGGTGTGCAATCAGGGATGTTAGGGACACTTGAGACACAAGGGGAAAACAACAACAACAACAAATGATCCGAGCAGCCATTTTGCACATGTACAGTTGTGTGTGTTTTATTGAGATGTCTTGTGAGATTTCATACTGGGACCGAGATCTTGGTGAGATATCAGTCGCCAGCATGCGGTCACATGAGACATCTCACGACAACAAAAAGGGATTCTTATTCAGCCATAATTGTAACCCCCCCTCCTACAATTCATTTCAGGAGCTTTGCATGTAATCTAAAGGCTGATATCACCTTTTTGTTATGGCAGTCCTTAGTAGTTTTGGATTTAACTAATTCTGCATAAAATTCATGTCAGCCCAAAGTTCTCCATGCTCAGCATCTGGAAATATGAACTTAGTATTAATTATAGGTGAAGTTCAAAAAGGTTTTGGAGGTTCAGCTCGAATAACTTCAAAAATTGAAATGCTGATCTAAATCTTATGTCAGGATATGTCAGAATTGGCAAGGCTCAGCAATCTTACAAGAATTTCTGGAAAATATACTTTTGCTCTTTGTGTAACCAAAGATGCCCTAGAAATAATCTCTTTGGTGGTACTTCTAACACTGGCTCTAGTAATATTCAAATGGTTATTTCAGAAATGAGTTATTTCCCCCCCAACCGCATCCATGCTACTCAAAATTATTTCACCCACCATCTCTCAAAACCAGCACTGAGTACCAAACTGTAGATCATTTCTTAAAATATCAGTATTTAACTCCTTGAAATTATGACAAAAGAATGAAAGCAGTATTTTCCCAAGACACTGTTTTCATTTGATAGCAACATGCTCTCACTAGCAATTTGCAGAATTGTGACGTCTCCATTCATTTCTTGTGGCTCTCCAAATAACACAAAACAAGGCACTTATCAGCACTTCAGTCTTCAAAGTACCATGCCAGTGTAAGCCCCATTGACCTGCATGTGGATTTTGATGGCAAAGTGGTTTGAAGAGTGGAGAAGTAAACCATTGGTTGAAGGGTTGATCCATAGGGACGGGCCTCTGTTTCAAGTCTCAACCTTCTATTGTAGTTGCCCCACATCTTCCTCCAAACCTGGTGTTTGCCACCTTCCTACTATAGTGCTGTGAGGAGGTGAGTGAAAGAGTTAATCCCAGCAGAGTGAATTGTCCTGCTCCAGGTGCTTGACCTTTTCCAGAGAGCTATCTGGTAACAACTGTTCTAGAGCTACAGCCTGGTGGTGAACAAGGGGCTGCTGTGAGGGAGAGAGAGATGCAGGAGAGCAGAGCAGAACAGCGGAGGAGTCAGGGCTGGGAGGAAAATCCAACCCAGGACCTGATTCTTAAATTGACCAAGAAGTGCATGAGTAAGAGGGGGAGGAGTCTTACATTGTAAGGGCATGTTCTCACAAACAAGGATATTTACTCTGAAGGAGCTACTCTGGAGTAACCACTGTCCTCCACTTCTCTGCAAGGGAAGCCATTTCATATATTTTATTTAATTTAAATGTCTATGCCACCCTTCCCAGAGGCTTAGGGTGGCTTACAAATAATAAAAAAGCATTAAAATACAAAATACTTTACCCCCTGCTCCCAACCCTACTTGCAGCCCTTCACAAAGCCACCCCAATACCATCAATCCATTCCCAAACCATCCCAATCCCCAGTTTATTCCCACCCACCAAATGCCTTTTCAAATAAAAAAGTCTTAATCCGCCTCCACCATCATCACTTCAGTCTTGTCTGGATTCAGTTTCAGTCAGCTCACCCTCATCCAGTCCCTGAAAGCAGCCAGGCATCAGGTAAGCACCAAGACTGCAGGGCCTGCGTCAGTTTAAAAAGAGATAGAGATGGGTGTCATCAGTGTACTGATGGCACCTCACCCTCAAACCTCATAATGACCTTGCCCAATGGCCTCATATACACGTTGAACAAGAGGGGAGACACATTAGAACCTTGGGTGGAGGTCTCAAGAGTATGATGAACAATCGCCCATCACCACTCTCTGGGAAATCGAGCTCTGCATCACTGCGTGTCTTTGCTGGCAAAACTGCGCAGGGGGGCCTTTCAGACCGGCCGATCCCTGCGCATATTCGGACTGCGCATTCCCCCACGCAGCCCAAATATGCTGTGTGTGTGTGTGTGTGTGTGTGTGTGTGTGTGTGTGTGAGAAAGTGGCCTGAGATGTACAGTACTTACCTCCAACACAAGTGCTGCTGTGAGGAAGCCATCAGTGACTAATATTTATACGTGACTAATACCTCTGGGCTAGAGAAGAGCTTAATGCTGAAATCAGAGGCTGTTTAATAGGCAGGTTGTGGCAAAAGAAACCATGTTTTGTTCTATTTTATGTTAATTGGTGGATTAAATGAACCCTGCAGTGACCCTTAACAAGACTGTCTGGAATCCAGTGTGTTGACTAGAGGGGCACAAGTGACAGTGTTCAAAGAAGTGGTGGTTAAAAAGCCTATAGAAGGATATTATTCAGAATTCATCTTCATAGATCTTCAGAATAAATGTTTATAATCTAATTAGTTTCATCCCTGTTGGATTTCACAGGAAATTGTTTTCGGAAAGAGTGATTAACAAAAAATAAATAGAGTAACAAACTAACAATAACAGAAGATACATAGCATGAACCTGCAATTTCTTAGTTTACTTCTTCGCAGCATGAACTTTAGGAGTTCCTAGTTTGCAGTGGCTGGCTACCCTCCGAATAGTGAAAATGTCTTCCAAAATGTTGATACATTATGTTGTAGCTTGAAGTCTAAAATGTAAATCCTACCATAATTTCTATGCTCATAGTTATTAACCATTGTTATGAACTTCACTCTCCATTTCTTTATCAAAAACTTCTTTGCATGGGCAAATTAGTGGATTGCACATAATAGTACTATTGAGTGTGCTCAGGCTATTCAGTTAGGAAACAAAGGAATCTTACTTGAAAGGGAAATGTATCAAGCTATTTTTGTATAGATTTTCTTCTCCTTTGTGCTGTTTTGCACTCTCCTGTGTGAAATAGAATTTATTTGGACCTAGAAGTGCCTATACAATTTCAAAAAATTAACTCTTTAAAGGAGGCCTCATTTACCAATAAATCTCATGTGAATAGGACTATTTATATTTGCAAATAAATTCAAGTATTAGTTTCTTTTAACAAATACTTGAATTCTGATTTGTATCTTTTGAGAAATTCTGCTTCATTTTGGTTTAATTTAGGGTTACCAACGTCCTCTTGGCTTTCATTCAGAGGAAACAGGTCCTCAGGAAGGAGGTGGGTCGGGTCAAAGGCCTATCACACCCCTTTCTGGTTTGGCCACCCCCAGAAGCTCCAGTTTCTTCCTGGATAACCTTGAAGAATTGGGGCTTCCCCCAGAGCTTGAAGACACTAACACTGTTTTTAGACGAGGCGCTGCAGAAGCACTTCCCAAGTCGCGCGTTAAGACAGAAGCTGGCTGCGCTGCCGGAAGTGACGTTCTCCCCATTGCTGGCAACAGCGGCGGCCGGAGATGTGTCGCTTTGCAAAGGTGTGTTCTAAAGACCTGAAAATTGAGGTCTCTAGAACGCGCCTCTGCAAAGCGCCGCGTCTCCAGCCGCTGCCATTGCCAGCAACAGGGAGAACGTCACTTCCGGCAGCGCAGCCGGCTTCTGTCTTAACGCGCGGCTTGGGAGGCGCTTCTGCAGCGCCTTGTCTAAAAAGGGTGTAAGTCAGGGATACTCAGTCTGGAGCTCAGGATCACCAGAGTGCTTGGAGAATAGCAATTTAAGGTGAGAACAGGGGGAGATAAGCAGTGCAAAGGGCAAGAGTGCAAAGGGAAGTGTGGTACATTAGAAGATACAAGAAGGTAGTGAGTGAATAAGCATTAGAAATAAGGTGTGAGTAGAGTTGAAGATAAGCAAAGCAAAGTGGAGGGTGTAAGAGACAATGGCAAAGTACATCTATTACATTATGTCTATTGCATTGTCTATTAATTCCCTACTGTGCTTTGCTTATCTTCAGCTCTACTCACACCTTATTTCTAGTCCTTATTCATTCACTACCTTCCTCTGACTTCTAATATACCCCACCCTCCCTTTCGCTTCCCCTTTACATTGCCTAACCCCCCTCCCCCCCTTTCTCACCTTCTGTTACTATGGTTCATTTATCACCCTTCTCTCCTGCCCCCACCTCCCTGTTACTTGAAATATAGCCACTATACTTTGCTTAGATCTTCAGTTCTGACTCCTACTTGCCTGAGGAAGGACCCTGTGAGGTCCGAAAGCTTGCACATTTCCACCACCTGTAGTTGGTTCAATAAAAGATAACATTCGGACTACTTTGTCTCCACCTTTGAAGTCCCAGTGAAACAGCATCACATCACCCCAAAACCTTTTGTTTGGCAAATTAAATTGTTGAATTAGAACTGTTCCTCTCCATCCCCCAAATCTTGCCCGTCATGGCCCAGGCCCACTTAGGTGAAAGCATTGACTAAGTCCTGAAAGTTCTATTTCTGAGGCTCAAAGGCTGGAGAGGGGGATTTGGGCATTCATATCCCCATGACTCTGAAAGTTAAGGGGAATATATCCCCTCTATTTCCACTATAATGATGCCCCTGCCAGGTTATGTATTTGTGACAGCTCTCAGTTCAGCTGCATTAGGCAATTATATTGTCCCCTCTTTCTATCCAATTATATATTAGTTAAATGGATTTTCCTCTCTATGTATCCCCTCTATTTCCATTATAATTATGTCCTTGCTAAGTTATGAATTTGTGGTAGCTCTCAGTTCAGCTTCATAAGGCAATTGCCTACGTTACCCGAGTGGGGAGGACTCACGGCCAGGAAACTCTTGTGTAGCTCCAAATGTGGGTGCAGGGGATTACGCATCATCAGGTGGGTCCTGCACTAGTTTCTCTGACAGATGACAGGGCTCAAAATCTAGTCCTGTAATTTCATTTATTTATTTATTTAATATATTTATATCCCGCTCCTCCTGCAAACAGCTCGGGGCGGCTAACAACTTTTAATTAAAACAATTAAAAAAAATATTAAAACAATCATAAAAAACCTTACAAAAACAGGGAGGACAAAAATTTACAAAAATAATAAGGAAGGGTAGGGTGGTAAAAACCCATTATCCCACCTTCCCCAAAGGCCTGGGCGAACAGCCAGGTTTTACAAACTCACCGGAATGTTAAAAGGCTCGGGGCCAGGAGAGAAATCACCACAGGATCTGTCTGATGATGCTTAATCCCCCGCACCCACATTTGGAGCTACATGAGACTTTCCCCACCAGGAGTGCTCCTCACTCCAGTAATATGAGCAAGTGCATGAACTCAAGACCTGCATTTTCTGGGAAAACCCAGAGTGGTTTTAAACACAAGTTGAAGTTTGAATACATCAGCTCTGCCTTGTTTGCTTACTCTGAGATTGATTAATTCACCTTGTTACTTAAGCACATAGCTCACATGATTTACTTTAATATTTATGTAAACATAAAATTGCATACTAACTACACAAACATTTTATTTGTATGTGAACATTGCAAATGTGACCAGAAAATCAAATTTGCATTTGGAATTGCTGATTTTACAAAAAATGTTTTAATCTCAAATTTGTCAATCTTGTGAGTAATCTTGTGAGCAATCTTGTCTTCTCTGCTACATTTGACTCCAGCTCTGTTCCCATGATTGAAATGGATCTCCTCGGCTATAATTAAAACCATATGGCTATTTGGAGTATCGGTCTGTTTTATAGCCTTACTTAACGACTTTCTCAGTTTCTTATGGCAGCCATGAGATAGGCAAGTTTTCTTCTTCTCTGTGCGACACCTAATAAATGTGTTCCCACTGTTAGCTAAACTGAGATATCTATTCATCAGTTTCCCTACTGTTTCAAGAGCTATGTTGAAAAGTGAAAAACGTGGTACTGCACTATTTAAATCAATTTGACTGTGATCCTCAGAAAACATCAGAGAGTTTAAGGCTCTAGTGGTGGTCCTTAACCCCAGCAATGCTGACAGGGAAGATAAAATGGCAGTTTCACCATCTTGGTCCCAATTCCTCCCTTTGCTGTGGTTAATTTATTTATTTTATTTATTTTAAGAATTTTATACTCTGCCCCTCCTGCCACAGGCAGCCCGGGGTGGCTAACAGCAGCAATACAAATACAAATATAAAATATCATAAAACAAATGAATCCTACAATAACAACAACAATGGTAAAAAAGGAACAAAAACTCAACCCAACCCTCACCAGTCTCCCCACCCCCTACCCACCCTCTCCCTTACCCCTCTCCCTTACCAAACACCTGATGGAACAGCCAGGTCTCACAGTACCTACGAAAGGCTGAGAGGTCTGGGGCCAGATGGGCCCCCACTAGGGGAGAGTTCCAAAGGCATGGCACGGCCACCAGGAATGCCCTATTCTGCGTGGCCCCCCGGGAAACCTGGGGGACCTTCAGCCCGGTGCCCCTGGATGACCGCAGGGGCTGGTCCAGAACCCAGGGAGTGAGGCGATCTCACAAATAGGCAGAGTCCGGCAATGTAAGACTTTATAGGTCAAAACCAACACTTTGAATTGAGCCCGGAAGACTATTGGAAGCCAGTGCAGAGATTGGAGCACTGGTGTAATGTGCTCCTGGTGACCCAGTCCAACCAAGAGCTGGGCCACCACTAGCTGCAGCTTCTGATCCATCACCATAGGTAGCCCCACATAGAGCATGTTACAGTAGTCTAGCCGAGAGGTAATAAAAGCATGGATGATCGTAGCCAGGTCAGGAACCGAAACCAATGGCTGAAGCTGCCACACCAGATGTAACTGACAGAAGGCACTGCTTGTCACAGCCTCCACCTGGAAATCCAGGCGGAGCTGCGCATCGAGGAGCACCCCTAGGTTCCGTACCTGGGAAGTCAGCGGAGGACAAATCCCATCAACCAAAGGAGCTGTTACTTCTACCGACTTACCCATTAACATCACCTCTGTCTTGTGAGGATTCAGTTGCAGTTGGTTAGCCCTCATCCAATCCCCCACAGCTGCCAAACACCGGGTAAGCACCGAGACAGCCGGGCCTGGGTCGGTCGAAAATTAGAGATACAGTTGGGTGTCATCCGCGTACTGATGACACCTCACCCCAAACCCTCTGATCACCTCGCCGAGCAGCTGCATATACATGTTGAACAGGAGAGGGGACAAAACAGAACCCGGTGGAACCCCATGCAAGAGGTCTCGGTAAGATGAAAAATAGTCACTGAGCACCACCCGCTGAGTTCTCCTGGTCAGGAATGAGCAGAACTATTCAAGAATGATCCTGCCCACCCCCACACTGTCCCACAGGTGTGCTACCAACATCTCATGGTAAACGGTATTGAATGCTGCTGAAAGATCTAATAGGATTGAATGACCCCGATCCTTCTCATTGTGGAGATCATCTACCAAAGCCACAAGTGCTGTCTCAGTGCCATGACCAGTCTGAAAGCCAGACTAAGAAGGGTTAAGATGCTCCTGGAGTTGTTGTTCAATAACCCTCCCTAAAACGGGAAGGTTCGAGACAGGCCGATACCTGGCAGGGGAGTCAATGTCAAGTGATGGTTTCTTGAGCAGAGGCCGCACCACCACCTCCTTGAAGCAGCCCAGCACTCTGCCCTCCCAAAGGGAGGCATTGACCACTGCGGTCAGCAACGGCCCCATTATCTCCCGGAAGCTCTTAACCAGCCAGGACAGGCACGGATCTAATTTGCAAGAGGTGACTTGAACCTCCCCAAGCACACCCACTACGTCAGCGGGCGTCACCGACTGAAATTGATCCCACAAAATTCAACAAGCCGGGGCTTCTACAACCTCTACCTCCTAAACTGTATTAAGCATGTGTCAGGCTCTGGGGTATGGAGCCGTGGGGGAAACCAAGGAGGGAGAAGGAAGGCCAGAACTATCAGGCTCCAGGGGACGGAGCCAGGGATCTGTCAGGCTCCGGGGTATGAAGCCGTGGGGGAAACAAAGTAGGAGGAATCAAGGCCCAGGCACGGGGGGGGGAAGGGTGGCCCCAAGGCAACCCTCTGAAACCTCTCAGTCACTCTCTTGCCGCTGAGAGATTATGTACTCAGCAGCATTACCAGGCATGCTGGGCTAAGAAGGTACGCGACTCATCATCGAAGTCAGGGTCCGGAGCCAAGGGTGGAACCCACCACAGGGACGTTGGTGGGTTAACCAATACCCTGGAAGCACGGGGAAGCTCAGAATAGGCTCTCAAGGGGAAGGGACTAAGCATAAGCTCACACAGAGCCAGGGGAAGGGACCAAGCATAAGCTCACA
>QEPC01007782.1:1956734-1968498 GCA_003113815.1 Sphenodon punctatus
TTCTGAGTCAATCCAAAAGCCTCGCTATGACCCCTAAGGGGGATCCCCATTTCCAAATCCCCGTCACCCTTGCCATATCCCCTCGGAGTTCATTGGTAACATGGGCGCTTGTAGACTCCGGGGCTTCAGGAAACTTTATGGATAAGGAGTTTGCCCATGCCCGGGGATTCGGTACACAGGCCAAGGTGGTCCCAGAATCCATCCACTCCATTGATGGGTCCCCCTTGGTCTCGGGACCTATAACCACCACCACTTCCCCGGTGCGCTGCGACATCGGGAACCACACGGAGTTTATTTCTTTTGATCTTGTGTGCACTCCCCTTTTTTGCATAGTCCTAGGAGCCTCGTGGCTCTGTGCCCATGACCTGCACATCGTATGGTCAATGTGGACCATCCAGTTTTTGGCCCCCCAGTGTGCACAGGGGTGTCTGCGGCCAGGTCCTCAGGTGCAGGGGTGTACCACCCTGGCCACCCCCAGGCCAGTGAAGACGGAGGAGTCAGAACCCCTCCCGGAAGAGTAACACGATTTTCAAGACGTATTCAGCAAGGCTTTGGCACTGGAGCTTCCTCCGCACCGCCCCTATGACTGCCCCATTGAACTCCTTCCGGGAACCGAGCCCCCCTTTGAGCGAATCTACGCTCTGGCAGAGCCAGAGCTGCAGGCGCTATGACAGTACCTGGAAGAGAGCCTGCGCCAAGGGTTCATTTGCCACTCTAGTTCCCCTGCTGGGGCTCCTATCTTTTTTGTGGCGAAAAAAGATGGAGGACTTTGACCCTGCGTGGATTTCCGAGGTCTTAATAGCATCACCATCAAGAACCTCTATCCCCTGTCCCTAATTCCTGAGTTGTTAGAACGCCTCCAGGGAGCCCAAATATTCACAAAGCTCGACCTACGCGGGGCGTATAACTTGCTTCGCGTTCGAGCTGGAGATGAATGGAAAATGGCTTTTCGGACTCGTTATGGCTTGTTTGAATATCGGGTGATGCCGTTCAGTCTTGCGAATGCACCGGCGACCTTCCAGCATTTTATTAACGACATCTTTCGAGATATTTTGGATGTGTATGTTATTGCATACCTGGATGACATTCTCATCTATTCATCCACAAGGGAACAACATGTGCAACAGGTCAGAGAAGTCCTCCGATGTCTAAGAACCCATAAGCTCTGTTGTAAAAGGGAGAAATGTTTGTTCCACATCACGTCCATGAGCTTCCTGGGGTTCATCATTAGCCCCACGGGGGTGATGATGGACCCGCAAAAGGTCGACGCCTTACAACGATGGCCGCCCCCAAAGACGGTGAAGGCCCTCCAACGCTTCTTAGGAAGCACGAACTATTATCAGCAGTATATTCCTAACTATGCAGAAGTTACCACTCCCCTTACTCAATTACTGAAAAAGAATGCCCCTTATCAGTGGGGAGCGGAGCAGCAATTTAGCTTTGAATTTTTGAAGAAGGCTTTTATGTCGGTACCTCTATTGCAACATCCAGACTTCGCCCGGCCGTTTTTTGTAGAAGCCGACGCGTCCGGACAAGCCGTAGGAGCGGTATTACTACAAGCCCCACTGACCACTGAGTAGTTGCTGCCTTGTGCGTACTACTCGCGACAGTTGACACCCGCGGAACGTAACTACAACATCCTGGATCGCGAACTCCTCGCGATCAAGGTAGCCTTCGAAGTGTGGCGTCACTATCTGGAAGGGAAGACTCATCCCGTCACGGTCATCACCGATCACAAAAATCTTACTTTTCTACAAACGGCCCACATCTCTAACGCTCGGCACACATGGTGGGCCCTGTTCTTTGTCCGCTTCAACTTCCGGATTCAGTATCGACCAGGACGATTACAGGTTCTTGCGGATGCCTTATCCCGCTATCACGAAGAACGTCCAGCCCCGCCCGCTGCTCGATCCCCCATTCTTCAGGCAAAAACCTTTGCGGCCACGTTTCTATCTCTTGCAGACCTCTGCAACACATCTGCCCGTAAACTTCCCATAGACGGAGGCCCGGACGTGGTTATCCAAGAGGGGATCCATCTTCGAAAAGGACTCATAGTACCCCCTTCGTGTCAAGCACAGGTCCTCTGGGCACACCACGAAGCACCTACAGCGGGTCACCCGGGAATTGAGCGGACCCGACAATTGATTCAGAGAGTCTTTTGGTGGCCGTCATGGACCTGAGACGTCGAGCAACATGTGGCTAGCTGTGCCACATGCGCACAAACTAAAATTCCTCGTCATAGTCCCACGGGCTTGCTTCAATTGTGTCCAGTACCTGAAGGGCCGTGGCAACGAGTAGGACTGGATTTCATTGTGGAGCTCCCTCCGTCCCGCCAATATACCACAATATTGGTGGTGGTGGTCGATCACTTTTCAAAGATGGGCCACTTCATTGCATGTAAAGGTTTGCCCACTGCTAAGAAAACGGCCTTGTTATTTGTACGACACGTCCTTAAACTCCATGGAGCCCCGAAGGAACTGGTAAGCGACCAAGGCTCGCAATTCACGTCCCGCTTTTGGAGAGCGCTGTTCCAAGTCCTCCAAGTGACACTAAACCCTACGACCGCGTACCATCCTCAGGCCAATGGCCAAGTAGAACGCGTCAACGAAGGCTTGGAGCAGTACCTTCGTTGTTATGTAAGTTATCTACAAGATGATTGGTATCGTTGGCTCCCTTTGGCGGAGTTTACTTATAACAATGCCCCCAATGCTTCCCTTGGGAACTCCCCCTTCTATGTGACTTATGGGTATCACCCACAAATCGGGATGATAGAAACCCCCTCGCCTGTGGTACCGGCCACGGGAGCCTTTGTGCAACAAATTCATGCCGCCCAGACCATAGCAAGACGCGTCCTTCAGGAAGCCCGGCAACGGTATAAGACCCAAGCCAACAAACACCGACGAGAGGCTCCGCCCTTCTCTCCTGGGGACTTAGTCTGGGTCGATCGGTGGCACCATCCTTCTTTACACCCATTGGCGAAATTGGCAGCCAAATTTATTGGCCCATATCCCATCACACGACGGGTAAACAATGTTACATACACCGTCCAACTCCCTTCGCATGTACGAATACACCCCACCTTCCATGTCTCCCTTTTGAAGAAAGCAGTGCCTTGTCACCCTCTACAGGCACCTACTCCCCCTGGGCCCGCCGTCCACACACCCCTAGGCCCTGAATACGAAGTACGTGCCATCTTGGACTCCCGGAGACTCCGTGGGAAACTGCAATACCTTGTTGACTGGGTCGGTTATAAAGACATTGTACAGTTATGCCACTCCACACGTTCAAACTCTCAGTACCTCAGGGGGGGAAGGATCCACGCACACTCCACTCAACTTCAAGTAAGGCTTGTAAAATTCCATGTTAATTTCAAAATTCTGGTGCACTCTGCCCACCATTGGCTTGGCCACGGCCACGGCCACCGTTGACGTGGCCCTTTGCAGTTTGGTGGGATGTTGTGTCAGGCTTTTTCTCTAATGGCTAGTCTTTGCATGAATGCTCCCTGTCTGGTTGCAGCAGAAACTACCTCTTACATTGCAACAGAGCTGTGTAACATGTTTTGGGGGACAAGTGGAAATCCTCAATGCTGTTTTATGGTGTGCTAAGGACTGCACATAATACTGTTGCCTTAAGATGTTTTGATATGCTTGCTCTGTGTTTGCATGATGCATTGCTGCTTTCCTTCTCCCCTCCCAAGCATGAGTAGAGAGGCCATCTTGTAAATTTGTGGGTCCACTGGTCGTGGCTACTCTTTGCTGTTTCACTGCTGACCCCTACTGGAAAGTAGTTTCTTGACTCTGCTTGTGACTGCGCTTTTGAGCATGTTGCCTCTTTGTGTTTTTTTGGAGAAACAGAAATGCATTGTTTAAATTTGGTTTATTCAGCCCAGGCCCAGACAGGGTGGAAAAGATATCCCCCGATCTCATCTTGCTGCATGTCTAGGCTGCTGTTTTGATGGGGCTTGTTTGGTTGCAATACAAGCCTGCAACTGGCCAAATTTTTTTAAAAGCCTATTTGTTTGGACAGTCATTTGGTTGCTGGGGATACAGTGTAGATAATGGGGATGCTGGTTTGGGTGGGGCTTGTTTGGTTGCAATACAGACCTGTAACTGCCCCCAATTTTTTTTTTAAAAGCCATTTGTTTGGTTTCCTATGGTTAATTTGGACCCAGTGGGAAAGAGAGAGTGAATGGAACCCCAGTAAGAGGGCTCTCTATCCCCCAGTGGCAGTGTTTCACGCAGCAGCAAGGAGTTCCCAGCATAATGTCCATCCAATGTTAACTTTGGTAATGTCCATCCAATGTTAACTTCTGCTGGGTTAAGCCATGCCACTGGCCTAATTGTTGGCCAGGCTCCGACTCCCTCCCCCCCCCCATTGACCAGGCTCAGTTCCTAGGCCCGCCAATATTCAACCTGCCCACTGCCCCACCAGCCTCAAAACCCACCAGCCGCTACTGAATATTTATAATAATTTTATAAAATAATAATCTAGCAAACCTTTGTCTTAAGAGCGAAATTAAGGATTTTACAAATTCACTTGTGGTCCAAAAAGCATAGAAATGGTAAGTTAAAGCACCTGCCTTAACATGTGCACCATGTAAACAATAAAGACATTGTACAGTTTCACATATGATGCTCACTTACAACTTAGGCTCCACACACCCACATTTTGCCTTGATCTTTCAGCCCCAGTCCTCTTCCTCTGCATGTTGGGGGCAGTACTGAAACTGTTGTTCCCATGGCCAGCAGCTCCTCCCTGCCCCAGTATTATGGACTTGATCCCTGTCTCAACTGCAGCCACAATTTCTCCTTCGTTTATAGCTCCCCTTTGAGGCAGCAGCTGAAGTGCATCTGCATACTACACAGTTGATTAAGGGCAGGCAAATATTTGTCCTAGTATGTCATGAATTGGAGTAGGGTTGAATTAGGAAGCCCTTTTGTTCTTGTGAAATAGCTCATGAGATTTCAGGCCAGGGTAAGAGAACTCACTGAGATCTTGGCGCCAGTATGAGATCTGGAAAATGGCTACTTATACGCAACCACTGGCGGCCATTTTGCGCTTGCATAGTGATTTAGAAACTTAAAAACAATTTTTCCTGCCTCCTCGCATCCCCCATTCACCCACAGAGAAGTGGAGCAGCAAGAGACCCAGCGGCTGGAGCAGCCGGGTGAATATGTAGCAGGGGAGGAGGGAGGGCTGTAAAAGGCCCTTTTTGTTGTTTTTTAAGTGTGGGGTGGGGGAGGGCTGTTTCAGGGTTTTTTATCTTCTCAGCAAGAATCCAGGCAGTTTCTTGGCTCGTTCTCTTTTGAAACAATGAGCCGAGAACTGTGATTCTCACAGAGAAAAGTGAGAATCTGAGAATCGAGTCTCACCCCTACATTGGAGTACTATACTGTAGTGGAAAGCGATTTGATTGTCTGTAGGCTCCTGGCTCCTGGTTGAGGACTGGTTGCCATACATTTCCCCCAATGCATGGCTGCCCCCAGTCTTATCTCCCTGTACACATCCCTCATCCATTAACCTTGTTACCCCACCCCCATATACAGCCCCCCCAGTACTCAGCTGTCCTGTTCTCCCCAACCCAAATGAAAGCTTATAGGGAAGGGCAGGGGGCCCTTGCTGTCCTCAGCTTCAGTGTTGTCCCCAATCTTCAGAGGAAGAGGATTGGGGTTGAAAGACCAAGGGAAAGTGTGGATGCATGCAGCCTAAGTTGCAAGCAAGTACAATATTTGAGACTGTGCATCATCTTTGCTGCTTACATAATGCGCAAGTTAAGGCAGGAGACTTAACTTACAATTTCCATGCGTTGTGGAGTATGAGTGAATTGTAAGAGCCTTAACTCCTCTCTTAAACTGAAGGTTTTTTAATCCTAGAATTACCATTTCTTTAAAAGGGGAATACACTAAATTTCCTCTCCTACAACACTACTTACCTTAATCTCTACTTCAACACATCATTTCTCCTAAACCTTCTCAAGTTAAACTAAAGCAAATTCATCACATGACTTAAGTTCAAGTATGTTTCATAATCCAGACAAACTTCCCGTTAAACCTAAAATAAATGTACAGTTTTGTACCATTTACTGCAGCAATACACATACATCAACATAGATGCTAGGCTACCCCCTTTATTTTGCGTAAATCTTTTGCACGTATCACTGTTATCCCAATGCTCCAGAAACATATGTACACCAGTGTAAGTGCAGGATAGCATACCCTCATATGTACTTTGGCAAAAACATATCCAAAGAGTACATACAAATTGTGCATGATACGTGCACTACTTAAGTTTCAAGACTATATGTATACTTCCGCTCACTAACATCAGGAACCAATGAAATACGCTGCACGAGCCTCCCCAGTTGCACTCTCTTGGCCAGTTCCCCCCCCCACTTGTTATTTATTATTTACATTTACTACCCTGCCCCTCTCACCCAATGGCGACTTGGAGTGGCTTCCATCATACATAAAACAATAAAATACAACACTAATCATAGTAATATAATATACATCATAAAACAATATAAAACTAGTTCTGTGTAAAAATACATCTCCCACCCCAATCCATTAATCCATCTCCCCCTCACAAAAACCCTGATCAAAGAGCCAGGTTTTACATTGCCAACGGAAGGCGAGAAGGTTCGGGCTGAGAGAGATCTTCACTGGGAGGGCGTTCCACAGCAACAGAGCGACTGCTGAGAACGCCTGCCTATCCATGTGGACCCGCTTAGGAGGGTGCTCCTGGACGACTGCAGGGGCCGACCAGGGAGTGAGGCGATGCTTCAGATAAGCGGGATCCAGGCTGTTTAGGGCTTTATAAGTCAAAACTAGCACCTTGAATTGGGCCTGGAAGATGATAGGCAGCCAACGCAATGCCTGGAGCACAGGTTTTATATGCTCCCTGTGGGCCATCCACATAAGCAGGTGAGCGCTGCATTTTGCACTAGCTGCAGCTTCCAGACTGTCACCAAAGGCAGCCCCACATAGAGCGCATTACAATAGTCTAGCCTTGAGGTGACAAATGCATGGATGACAGTGGTGGGATCAGAGTCCGAGACACATGGGTGGAGTCTCTTCACCAGATGCAATTGGCAGAAGGTGTCCCTGGCCACAACTGACACCTGCAAATCCAGGTGCAGCTGTGCATCCAGGAGCACCCCAGGCTCTGCACAGATGAAACCAATGGAGGATGAACCCTCCCCAATACAGGGGTGTCCCCCTCTACGAGATCCCCAGTCCTGCCCACTACCATTCTTTGGGCACATTGTGCCTCCCCCTCCACTGCCCTTCCTCCCCTGGAACTTCTTCCCTCACATGCAGGTGGCCTTGGCAGCAGGTAAGCAGTTTGGATCACACCTGGAGGGTGGAGGAGGGAGGGAACCTGTGTTTTTGGGGAAATCAGGCTTGGCAGCTCATGTGCATGCTCTGGATCTGCCCCTCCCCCTCCCTCTCCCTGGTCTCAGCCCCTTGCCAGGAAGAGAGCCCTCCACCACCCTCCTTCCCCCGCTGCTGCTGAGAATTGGTAAGTCAAGTCAAGGGGACTTGTCCTCCTGCCATTCTCAACATTCCCCACAAAGGGTGTTTTTAGATGAGATGCAACCATGAAACTCCAACCACCCACTCGTGTGAAGGTGGTGTGGTTGGAGGCATGGTCCCGTGACCCACACAGTACCCACTCATGGCCATTCACAGGACACCAGACAAAAAGCCAGTGTCCCCCATGCGGGGGAAGCCAAAAAAGTGTGTAGGGACAGGTGACCATGCATCCCCTGCCCATATGAACCGGGACTCCCACCCATGCCAGTGGATAGTTCTGCAACTGGCTGCTATCCACAGCCATGCCCGGAGCTATTTGGGGAAATCTTAAATGACATGCACATGAAATACAACACTGTGTTGGCTCAAAGCACAACAAATCTCTCCCACGACATATGAGAGATGAGCCAACACCATGAAGGACAGCAGCTCAGACAGCAGTGTCCTGTGTATCCCACTCAACATGTGCCTCCATACTCAGCTGGGATTACCAGGGGCTGCACCAGCTCTTGCAGTCTTGGGCAGAAAGGGGTTACTGCTACTGCAGCCATTTCCATGGTGTCCGGGGCTGTGTCAAGGCAGAGGAAGGAGATTGGTGTGGAGGGGGAGGGGAAATGGCAGCCTACATGAATTGTTTCTGTGGCCGGTCTGTGGTGGCTGGGGTGCATGGAGGCTGTCTTGAGTGGGCACAATGGCCACCCACGGAGCCTCCCATTAGTATCCTTCGTCACTCACTCTATGTGTGTGGGCGCTCCCTGGCTGTTCCACTCAGCAGTTGCGGATCCCCCACCTCTAGCCATGTTCATCTAAAAAAACCCAAAGTTTGGGGGAAGGTTACACCTCTGGGCATGATCTTTCTGCACCCCCAGCTCTGGCGCCTTTGTGTAGGAACAGTTAAACAGAATTTGGAGCAACGTGCCCAGTCAGAATGTGGTTATGGGCAATCAGTGTCCCTCTCTGTCTCCAGTACACAAATGACAAGAGCATTTAGCTTCTTCTGTCCTGCACTAACTGTCCCACGTATTCACTGATGGTTGTAATGCAGCTGAGGAATCAATAACCACGGTTAAATAGCAATTCTATTGATTTAAACAGCACAAAAATCTATGTGACTGACAGACCACAATGGAGCCAAGAAACTTTATTTCCACAGAAATAATGTCTTTGACATTGATTAGCTTTCAGAGCCCTATTATAGGGAACACTTTAGATACCAGGTGCTTTTTGAGGTAGGCAATGCTATATTCCTTTGTGGGAACAATTAAATGCTAGAAGCTTTAATGCTGTTATGACCTTGCAGTAGCAAGGACTCTTCTGCAGGAGTAATGCTTCTAAAATCAATAAAACAAATATGCAAAGCAATTCCTCAAGTACTCTCCGAGTCTCCGACCCAATGCTGGGCCTAGGAAATTGTCTAGGTAATACACAGTGTTTTGTCATTGGAATTATTGGGAAGAGAAGGTAGGGAATATTATTTTAGTGCCACCAAATGCATGCTTCATTTAAGGAACTTTGGGACGTTTAGCGAAGTTTATTATGTGGAAACTCAGTAAACCCCAAATTTGTGTCTCAAACACAAAATGCATAGGGAATTTTGTTGCAGTGCTTCATTTAACAAAATGCCCTTTCCTCTTACTGATGGGCAGCATAGCCAGCCAGTCATGGTTCTCACTAAACTGCCTTCCCAACAAACAGTTCAGCAAACTATCTGACATGACGCTGCCTCTTTTTAGTGTTCCAGCTGGCCCTGGTCAGGAAGGAACCATTCCCCATATGATGGATAGGAGAGGAAGTGGGCATGTTCCGTCCCTCAAAGCCTGTAGCTAGCCAGGAGAGAATGCCCCCTGAAATGAAGAGAGGGCAGGGGTTGGAACCACACTTCCCCTAATTGTGATTCTTACTCCCATGACCAGCATTTTTCAAAATCCCATCTAGAATAGATTTGAGGCAAAATTTTACCAAGAGTCCAATTTCCCAAACTTCATTGGAGAGACTGACCTGCATAGCCCATCAGTGGATTTGGTCTTTCTTCTCCTTAATCCAAAACTGCCCCCACCCCCCAAGCCTCCTGTGGCTAGTAATAATCATGCCTGTGAAATTACATCCCTGGGGAAGGATTTTTTAATAGAAATTTTGGAAATATTATTTCTCAGTCAGACTTGCAATGGGAACTGCGTTAGAACCTTATCACCTCTTGTACCATTACTGTTGGTTTCAAAGACAGCAATACATTCAATCATCATGAACTTACCCCAGCCCTGGTTTCCTGTTGACGTGGGTTGGTGTAATACATTTAGGATGGCTACAGGAGCAGGCATAAATTTAATGGAGGAAAGGACACTCCCAAGCAAATCAAGTAGGCATACAGCACATCACATTTGAATTTTGTAAAGGTTATTTACGGAAGGATATTTACTGATGCTTTTAAAGTTTCAATCAGCATTGCCTGCTTTAGAAACTTCTGCCTTTCAGACATGCTGATGGAAATTACATGCTTGTCACTTTTATTGAAGCATGTTGAATTCCTGCAAACAAAATCCTACTGTGTTTCTTAATCTGATTTACCTTTCATGGTGTTTTGGAGGCAACTGGCAACAGAGCTTACTATAAAACAGGGATGCAACCTAGCTTTTGTTTGTAGGAGCCAGCGCACACCCTGACCTCAATAAGTGCTGCCCCCAATACTCTGTGTCCTCCCATTTGATTATGGACAGAGGCAGAGGGTGTTATTACATGTTCAAGAGTAAAGTCTGTTTTGAAGTTGGCTCTTTGTTGGCTACCCACTTGCCATTCATGGTGAACTGAATGGCTTTCAGCCGGTGAACTGTGTGGAGAAAGGAGTGCCATGTAGCTGGCACAAGACAGAGACAGGGACAAGCAGGGGGAGCACAATAGCAACAGAGAACCTCTGCTGCTCCTATGCTCTCCCCACTTATCTGGGTCCAGAAGAAACAAGAGCTGTAGTTGGTCCCTTGGAGCATCATTAACCCATTGCTGCTGCACATCACTGCCATTCCTGGGGGCCCACCACTGCTCCTGCCCACGCTGCTCCCTGAACCCTGACCCAGATAATAGTGTTGAGCAGGGCTTCAAGTGGGGAGAACATGACAGCAGCGGATCATTGGTAGGAATGGCATGTCCAGGGGAGCAGTGAGCTGACTTTACCAGGACCTACCATCACTCCTCCCAACACTCCTACTGCTGTTCCTTAGAGTCTGCTAGTCAACAACTTCCAGTAACTTCCAACTTCCCTCTAGTCCTTGACCAGTTCACAAGTAGCTACAGCATGTTCCAGCGTCTACTAGGAGTGGTCATTCAGATTTGATCCGTAATGGACAGTTACAGATCAATCCGTACTGAATCGAAAGTACAGCAACATGCCTGTTGTGGTTCGGTTCTAATTTACAAGAAAAATAAAATAAAAGGGCCGCAAAAATTGCCAACATTTTGGAAAAGGGTGCACATTCACAGAATGGTCTGGTGGTCATTTTGCACATGCAGTTTTTGTAAAAAAATGTTTTTAATTTTTTAATTTTGTAAAAGTATAATTGATTTAAATATAGATCCATAATACCCTTGTTTAGTCCGTGTCTCTTGACTCTTCCCTACCCCTTACAGATCCAAGGTAAGAGAGGGACCACTAGAACAGGTGCCCTTCTTTCTTCTCCCTTCTCTCCAGTAGCTCTGGGTCTACTCTCTCTCACTTCACTACCACTTCCTTCCTCCACTTCTCTGATGCTGGGTGCTGCCCTGTGCCTGACCCTGTGAGAGATGAAGGGAAGAAGGGGAAAACAGCAGCTAAGCATGAAGTCCCCAGGTGGACTAAAGAAATGCCTGGTGGAGGGAGAGAGATCATGAGTTTGTGCTGCTGTCAGAGGGGAGAACTCGGCCTTTTGGGGCCCCCTGCTCCAGTCACACTCAGTTATTCAAATAACTTTATTTGTATTAACCATTGGTTCTTCTTCGAGGATCTCCGCGATTCTCACTCTTGGGATTTACTTCCTGCTCCGCAGGTACCGGAAAACCTCTCGTCAGCAGTATCCAGGCAGATAAAACCTGGAAAAGACTAGAAAAGGTGAGGGCTCCGCCCCCTCACTCCCCCTCCCATCCCGAGAAAAGCGCGGGCCCGCATCACAAGGGATGGAAGTATAAAGAGGGGGAGGAGCCCCCACCGCCTCAGTTCCTTCCAACCGCGTGGCGTTGGAAGACTTCTCGGCGCTTTTCAGCGT
>QEPC01007782.1:1974037-1993662 GCA_003113815.1 Sphenodon punctatus
GGTTGGAAGGAACTGAGGCGGTGGGGGCTCCTCCCCCTCTTTATACTTCCATCCCTCGTGATGCGGGCCCGCGCTTTTCTCGGGATGGGAGGGGGAGTGAGGGGGCGGAGCCCTCACCTTTTCTAGTCTTTTCCAGGCGTAATCTGCCTGGATACTGCTGACGAGAGGTTTTCTGGTACCTGCGGAGCAGGAAGTAAATCCCAAGAGTGAGAATACGCGGAGCTCTCTCGAAGAACAGAGTTACTGGTAAGTAACCTCCGTTTATAACAAAAAAGAAGTTAATAAACCATTAACAACCATTAAAATGAATAACAAAAGAAAACATAAAATTCACAAGTAATCTCTAGTAACAATAAAGTTGCATGGTCATAACATTAACCATCTTTAAACAGCATAAGATAGAATAGGCTCTACGTATATTTTCCCAATAATTTTTGTCTGAGTGAAATTGCGCCTAGGCAGAACCGAGCCGCTGCTCTTGAACACTGCAAATCCAGGGGACTCAGAATCTTATATAACCTTTTTCCACCAAGGAGATTTTGTGAAGCTTCTAAAGAGATCTTTAGATAAATCATCCGAAGCTCATTATAAGCTGGACAGTGAAAAATAATATGGTTGGAATCTTCAATTTCCTTCATATTACATAACAGACATATCCTGTTTTCTCTGGCACTCCTGATCCAGGATCCTCCTTTTTATTATTTCCATGGTACTCTTAAGTCCCAAGGATAAAAAGCAATTTCTAGAGAATCCCAGTTTAGACAGCTCTTTCTCAACTGCCAAACTCCATTGACTAGGCACTACGTTATTCTGGGTCAAATGGATCAAGAGGGAAGACTCAGCTGAAAATAACGTAACTCTGAGCCAGTATTTATTTAATTATTATTGTTAATGCCAGAGACTTAACCGTAACTCTGCCAGTTTCAGCTCTAAGAAGGACTTGAGGTGTGCTCTTGGGTACACCCAAGATAGCCCTCAGAAAACCATTTTGTACTGATTCCAGCTTATCTAAATAATCTAAGCCCCAAATTGGGACTGCATAGAACAGCTGATTAAAGACCTTAGCAGAAAATAAGCATAAAGCAGGTATCGCTTGTCTGCCCCCTTGTCTGTAATAAAAATTCTGAATGGCTATCGCTGTCTTACGTGCCTGTCCCATATTGAAATCCAGATGTTTCTGCCATTTTCCATTGGCCGTCAACAGAACACCTAAATATTTAAATTCCCTCACCTGACTGATCTCATTGTCTCCAATTACCCAACAATGGATTCTACCATTATTACTGGAACCTACGATCATCACCTTTGTTTTTGAAAAATGAATTGAAAGTTTTTCTTGTTCACAGAAATCTCCGAATCTCTGCAGCCTTCTCCTCGGGTCCACTTGTGTCAAAGAAAACAAAACAGTGTCATCTGCATAAAGTAAAATGGAGATATTCCGATTAATAAGCTTCGGAGGATGGAGATCTTCTCCCCCCATAAATGACCCACATTATTCAGATCCACGTTAAATAAATCAGGAGCTAAGATGCATCCCTGTCTCACTCCTCTGTTCTTTAGTCAAAGGTTCATGGGACGCATACCGCACTTGTAATGTGTTCATATTGTGCAGCTTAACCATCAAGAAAAGCAAATGTGGATCTAAGGAGGTTAAACTGAGCTTTTGCCAGAGTCTTTCCCTGTCTACGGAATCAAAGGCAGCCCGCAGATCAATTAAACACATATACAAATAAGTATTCTTTCGCTGGGACACACATTTGTCAATCAGGTGGCATAAGACATAGATTTGATCTACAGTATATTGCCCCTTACGAAAGCCTGCCTGCTTTGGCTCCAGGAACTTCTCGCAATCCAGCCAAAGTTGTAATTTGGCCAGTAAAAATTTGGCATACAGCTTCCCAATAATGCTAAGCAGACTTATTGGCCTGTAGTTGGCAGGAATTTGGGGCTCACCCTTTTTATAAATAGGCACAACCACACTAGACAGCCACTGCCTGGGGAACCTCCCAGTAGCATTGGCATATGTGAAAAGAGGAGCTAACAGAGTTGCCCACCAGCCCGGCTGAGCCTTTAAGATTTCTGCTGGTAAATAATCACTCCCAGGAGCTTTCCCTGGTTTCAATTGGGCAATTTAAATCCCTAATTTCCTCTTCAGTCACTGAATCCCAATGTTGAAGTCTGTCATGAGGATGCAAAAGAATACTACCAGACCTTCTGAAAATAAATCAGAGAAAAACTTTCCTCAAACAGCAGGTGATTGAAGAGGGATATTAAACTCCTCCTTTCCCACTCCTGCCTTCCGCATCAGCAGCCAGAACTGTTTTGAATCTCTAGATCTAACTGCCTCTGCTAAGGCATTCCAATGCCTCAGATGGAATTCATTCTTTTTCCTTTCCAACAGGTCACGGTATTGTCTCCTCCAGTACTGAAAGTCAGTCCTATTAGCCCTGGTGGGCACTGCCTTCAGCACTTTGGAAATCTTCCTTAAATGTTTCCTCATATGCCTACAGTCCCTATCGAACCAAGATGAATCGCACATGGCTTGACCTGGTGCCGCCCTCAAAGTTACCAAAAATGGCCGCATTGCTTTTATAAAGTTATCATAAGTGCTCATAATATCCTCAGAAAATGTGAGGATCTTGTTAACTGCCATCTGGGCTGCATCCTGTGAGATAAAGGACAGAAAATCTTGTTCCAGCCTTGAAGACCAGCAAGCACGAGCAATATATTTACTCCTCACTTTAGGGGTACTCGTGCAATCTTTGATTTGGCCTCCTGGGTCCTTGAAAAAAGGATCTCTAATAACCAAAGTTAACATGAAATGATTAGACATGAAAAAAGGGATGATCTTAAATTCCAAAATACAAAATAAAAAACTATTAGAGACCAAAAAATAATCAATAATACTTGAACCCAAAATCGAATGAAAAGTAAAATGCCCCTCTAAATTGCCTGACATCTGCCCATTCATTAGGGATGGGTGAACAGAACCGAGTTTGGAAATTCGGTTCGGTTCGGAAGTTCGGTTCGGTCGACCCAACTATTCGAGTTCGGTCCGAACTTCTGAACAAAGTTCAGAAATTCAAACCCCATTGAACTAAATGGAATATTATCTTTTAGGGATGGGTGAACAGAGCCGAGTTTGGAAATTCAGTTTGGTTCGAAAATCGAGTTTGGTTCGGAAGTTTGGTTGGGTTGACCGAACTGGTCGAGTTCGGTCCGAACTCCGAATTGTGTTTACCCATCCCAACCATTCATTCTAACCAAGTTGAGTTCATCCACAAGCTTATCCAACAAGGGAGCTCTTACACACCTTATAAGATCTTTCGACTCCCGCAAGTTGTTAAATGGTGGGACTAATGACATTGATGATTCTACATCCCCCTGATAGTATGGGGGTTTTCCTATTCTTGTGTTGAAGTCACCGCCAACTATTAGATGGGCCATAGGGTATCTTTTCAATGCTTTCTTTATAAACTTAGTTGAAGAAGTCCATAAATCTTGCTTATTATATAGTGAAGACATTGGGGGCACATAAAAGTTAACTAGTAAAAGTTCAAGGCCACTTGGGGACACACAGTACCAAATAGCAAAGTAAGCCAAATAATTGTCAAGCAACTTGGTCTCAACCATAAGATCCTGAGATATAAAAAGTGCTAACCCACCACTAGCTCTGCCTCTATGAGATGAAGGCACAGCAGGAACTGAATAGACCTTAAAGCCTTGACATGCAAAATATGTACACATTCGCTGCTCCTGAATCAACAGACTCTGATAGGCGTATAATGCCTGCAGAAAATCAGTATCTAATAATTTATATTTTAACCCCACTACGTTCCAACACAGAATCTTCAACAATGGGTCTCATGATGAAGACAGTCCGTCTTTAGTTGAAGATTGAATATTTTGAAAAGACTTTCTCTGCTCCTTATCCTTTTCCCGATCTTGGAAAGAAAAGACCCCAGACAGAAGCCACCCAGTCTCTTTGGCCTGTTGGCCTGGTACTATAACAGATAGGACTGACTCTTCTACCTCTAATGCTTTGCTTATTAGTGTCGTTGATCTTAAAGGTACATCTGTATCCAACTTACACTGCGAAGTGGAAGAACCTTAGGCCCATGCTGTACTCACATAAGATTCTGATAAGAAGCTGTTAAAAGACTCAGCTCTCTGATCCAGCTGTTCCGTTACCAAATTTTGATAATCAGTTTCAAGGCAGATGGCCAGTGGGGTGGGAGAAACGCTCAGGATGACAGCTGGGATAAAGGAGGGCTGAGCCTGAACAGATAGTTCAACCCTTGCAGATTTTGTTAAGGACCTTCCCCGCACATATGCTTGATCAAAAATTGTATCTGGGGCAACTGGTTGTTGAGGAACATAGTTGCTGGTTTCTCCCTGAACAGATACATAATTGTTCTGGGAAACCTTACTAGGTTCCAAAATCTTCAGCTCTTGCACAACCTCCCCTCCAATATCCATCAGATTTGCCTCATCCTCTATTGAGGATAATGAACCTATGATCTTACTCGCCCTATCAGTACCCTTTATGCTCAAAACATCCACTCTGTGTGACCTTTAGTGGACTATTAGGACCTTTTGTTTGTATATTAGAGGTTGGCAACTGCCTTCCCTCTGAAATAAACACACCGGTTGAACCAAGTTGCAAGATTATAGATACAAAAATTGATTTACTCCTAAGTAGAAGCTCACTCTGAAGGACTTGCGACGCCAAGTCAGTAGAGGCAAAAGTAATATTCAGCATCCAGCATTTCTTTACGTTATACAGATGCTCCACTGAGACTATGTCCCTTCTAGTTATTGGAAGTTTTAGCAGAGTTCTGAGATTTCTGCTATATCTAGTGATGTATTCCAAAAGGGAAGTTGGCCTGACAGAAGAGGCAATATTGTTAAGATTAAATTAGCTGGTAAATACACATACTTTGTTTGCTTATCAATAGACAGTGGCTTAATATTTAACAAATTAGTACTAGTTGATACAGTTTGTTCATTTTGTCTAGGAGGCAAATGTTTAGCTGAAGAGCCCAGTACCACCAAAATTTGCTGACAAGGGGGGAAGGTTTTATTTAGGTACATTTACCTGTCCCAGAGACAAAGTCCTAAGGGACTCTAGCTTGTCATTAAGTTGGTTCAGCTGAGAAAACATATACTGCAAAGAGTGAGATGTTACTGTAGCAAGTTCTGCTAAAAAGGAAACATGTGAAAAAGCTACATTATCTGTTTGAGCTACATTCCCCAGCAAAGTAGATGAAGTCCGTAGATTAGTTTTCTTGGCTCTTGGGGTAGAAACAAATTTAACCCCTCCATTTATGCCACACTCAGTTATAATATATGCATCATATTTCCTCTATTTCAAACTGGTTAACATGGTCCTGTTCTCACAGGGCCATGGTCCTGTTCTCACAGGGCTACATTATGGTCTCCATTTCTGTAACTGAAGAAGGTCAACAGACCAGGTAGATTAGACAGTTGGTTTAATTCTAGTCTCGCCTTAGCCAGAAACTCACTGGGTGACCTTAGACCAGTCACATTATTCTCTCAGCCTAACCTACCTCACGGGGTTGTTGTGAAGATTAAAAAGTTGTGTTAGTTATATGTAAAACATTCCCAGTGTCATAGCAGGGGGGCACTATATAAAAATATTATTTATTTATTTATTATTGGTTCCCCCTTCTGGGGCCCCACACAGGGTTGTCACCTCCTTATGGGAAGAAAGCCAGAGGATGTGGGGATATGTTGGAGGGCAGGCAGAGGGGCTGTCATACCCTTTTCTGCTGTCAACTAAATTAGATGACTGGATAGCCTGGGATCAGGTATTATGTCCAGAGCAAGCTGATTTCCAAAGTGGGTGCTCAACGGTAGAGCACTGCATTATATTGCAACATTTGGTGGAGAAATATACTAGTACCAATGGGCAGTTGTTTGTGGCCTTTTTAGACCTCTGGTCGACCTTTGATTTAGTCGATAGGGCCATTTTGTGGGACAGGCTTGAGTTGATGGGCATTGACAAATGCTTGCTCTTCCTCCTGCAACAACTCCATGCCAACACTACTCTGGCGATCAAGTTAGACCAGTTGGGACATCTGACCAAGGAAATATCAATGGGATTGGGCGTTAGACAGGGCTGCGTTCTGGCTCCCACCCTCTTTAATCTTTTTATAAATGGAGTCATCCCGCTGCTGGCCTTATCTGATTCCCCCCCCCCCAAGTTGGCTGGACGTGCAGTGGGGTGTCTGCTGTATGCAGACGACATTGCAATATTATCCCAAACGAGGGTGGGTTTAAATAGGCAAATAGCCTGTTTTGAGAATTTTTGCCAGTGTAATAAGATGCATATCAATCACGGGAAGTCCAAAATTTTGGTATTTACCAGAGCCCGGAAGCGGCATAAATGGTCCATTGGTGGCCAAAGTATTGACCAAGTCAAATCTTTCCGTTACCTGGGTTTGCTATTCCAAGCGACGGGGTCCTGGAAGGACCAGCTTGAGAAGGCATTGTCCCAGGCTAGGGGGGCTTCCTCTGCCATACATAGGTTATATTGCCACACCGGTGGGGGTTATACTCCCCACCATAAAGGTCCTAAATGCAAAAGTACGAGCCCAGTTGCTTTATGGGGCAGAGGTTTGGGTGCCCCTTCTTCCCACACAGATTGGGAAGTTGGATATTATTCAGGCTCGCTTCCTTCAGAGGCTGTTGAGGATTCCTAGAGTGACTCCGTTCGTGGCCATCAGACAGGAGCTGGGACAGGCGCGATGGTCTACTCAGGCCTGGAGAAGTGTTCTTAGATTCTGGGCTAAACTACACTATACCAAAGCCAGAGGTCCAGTTTTTGATTATGGATCCATTCAAGAGCTCATGGCAGCAGGCCGTCGATATTTATTTGCGACAGATGGGCTATGGACCCAACTATTGGAAGGGCAGGGAGTTGGCTGGGAGTTGGCTGTAGTACTGAGGGATCTTCAATTAAGGCTGGAGGACAGGGCTCAGCAGGATGAGATGGCTATAATTAGAGTCACCCGCCATCTTGCAAGCTATCTGCCCCTTGTTTGAGCATGGCCTCTTATTGGTCTTCATCAGTTTCCACCAGGGGTAAGTTTCTTTTTATGTTAGCCAGGTTTAATGCCCTACCTACGAGTGTTTTGGAGGGACGTTTCTTGGCTATTCGCTTTTCAGAATGTCTTTACCCGTTCGACCAACAGGAGGTCGAGACTCCCGCCCATGTCCTATTTCGATGTCGGTTATATGACCAAATCCGCCACAAATTCCTCGCAGCCTTTCTTCAGAAATTTCCAGGGCATACAGACCAAAATTTACTCATTCTGGCTCTGGTGGACGAGGTTCCATCCATTTCAGCAGTGGTAGCTCAGTTTCTGGTTGCTGCCTTAAATTTGCGCACATTATTCCTCCAGTTTAAATGTCCCCTGAGTAGGGAGTGAGGAGTTATGGCACATGTCTGTTTAGGTAGTGGGCTTTGGGCATTTTGTTTTACTCTCTGATTTTTGTTTAAGGGGGGGTTATTGGACCATGAGCCAGAATTTTGTTTTCTGTGGGCTCAGGAAAAATTTTTATTAGATGTTGGTAATTTTGGATATATTTGCTTATTATTTATGTGTGACTTGTTTGTTTTTTGTATATTTTGGCCTCGGCCGCAATAAATATATTATTATTATTATACCCTTTTCTGGTATACACCCCCTCATACAAACCATTGTGACACCGTGACACTGCAGGGGCAAGGTCACATCAGAAAGGAATTGGACTCCCTTAGTGATGTAATCCTGGCCTTGTGGAGTTGTGTGACATCTGCGTTCCATAAGGGCGGAGCCACTCAGGAAGGGGATGGGAAAGTTTCCTATGGCCTATCCTCTTTCTGACATAGCCACCCTCTGCTACCCCAGAAGCCCCAGTTCTCTGGGTTAGCCACAGGCATCACTGGCTGACCTGAAGAAACTGGGGCTTCCCCAGAGCCTGGAGACTCTGGGTCAAAACCTAGAATCTTTTGTGAAAACAAGAGAGGTCGCAACCCTAGTTCCACAGGTTCAGGGACCTGTAAGATTGTGGGGGGAAACCAATAAGATGGGGTGGGGAACTTGCTGTTCTCTCCTTGTGAGCCCTGCTGGAATATCAGTCAGGTGTGAACACTGCTTCAGGTAGCATTAATTTCTTCAGGGCTACATGTATCCTAAAAGCCAGCAAAAGGGAGAGCCAACCAGGCATAGTAAGACTCTTAGGCTGCTTTTAAACAGAGGTGCTTAGAAGCGTCTCCGGAGCCCCACATTCAAGAGAAAGCTACGTGAGGAGTGTGTACACGCTCCTTGAACTAACGGAAGTGACGTGTCGCCCGTACTTTTCAGTGGTGGCAGCTGGAGATGCGGTGCTTTCAAGAGGCATATTCTGCAAACCTGAAAATTGAGGTTTGCAGAACGTGCCCATTGAAAGTGCCGCGTCTGCAGCTGCCACCGCTGAAAAGATCAGGTGACATCACTTCCAGTAGTGTGGGGAGCATGTAAACACTTCCCGTGTGGCTTTCTCTTGAATGCAGGGCTCTGGAGGCGCTTCTAAGCACCTCATTTAAAAGCAGCCTTAGAAGGGCAATGCTATGAGGAGACTGAGTGAGCCAGCAAAGCAGAATGGAGGTGCCAAATCTCTCCCTGAGAATTTTCCTACATTCATGACTTCCTTTCTTCCCCTGTGTGTCTTTACTAGAAGGGACAAGTGGATTAAATTACATCATAAACCAGGCAGCAAAATAGAGAGGATGTGTCTAGAGGAAAAGTATTTGGAATGTGGGATAAAAAAGTCTTGGTGGGCTGGGGTCAAGCAGACTCTTAATAATTTAGGTCTATCAGAAACCTATGTGAAAGCGCTCCCACAGAGACAGGCCATTAGAGAGGTGAAACAAAGAATAAGGGATATCGGATTCCAACAGCTACGTGTCGAGGCAGCTCAGTCGTGCCTCTCACCGTGGTATAGGTTCTGGCTGCCGGAAAAAGAAGGGCCACAGTATATCAAAGGAATGCTGCAACCAGGGGAAAGAAAAGCGCTTACAGCCCTAAGGATTCAATGTATGGACACAGACGTTTGGAGAGGTCATCTCCATGGGGTTCCTTACGGTGACAGGTTATGTTCCTGTGGGATGGGAAGGGTGGAAAATCTCCCCCCATTATTTACTGGAATGCCCTTTATATGCACAGCTAAGGGGGAAATAGAGGATCATGAGGCAAACCTGGGAGGGATGGACAATAGAGAGACAGATGATTTTCTTACTTTCGGGTAGGAAAGCAGATACTAACAAAGCTATTGGGAGATATGCTAAACTAGCAGCCATTATAAGAAAAATACTGGGTAAGGAAGAATGGATACAAGGCTTTGAGGGAGCTGAGGGAGAAGAAACAGGCAGGGTGTGGATAGGAGTGTTCCTTTTTGGGGAGGTCTTCGTATTTAGTAAGGAGGTGGTTAGGAGGTATGAGCCCTTGGGGAACAAAGGGGCTGGTGCTGCCCTAGGGCTTGGGGTTGTTGTATTAGCCAGAATATCGGTAAATTGTTAGAAACCTCTTGTTTTGGGCTTGGTACTGTATTGTATATTATTCTGTTTTGAATATATGCCTTTGGGCTCGTTTTAAACTGTAAAAAATAATTGCAAAGGCCGCAATAAACTGGATTTGATTTGATAGAAGGGACAAGTAAGCTTATTTGTAGGAAAGCTGCACCATATTGGAAGTAAGTATGATGGAACAGTGTCTATTTATTTGACAGCTTAAGAGGTAAAAGATGAATACCACTTATAGCAAAGAGTCTTATTTCTGTCTCTACTTTACAAAAGGTTTTTTTGAAGATGCTGCAAGACACAGAGCAGACACCGCATATTACTTTAGCAGCAGACTCGGAGTTCCCCCAAACTAATGGCAGCAAATCAGCCTATCAAAACTGTAAGTGCACTGCTAGCTGTTTCTTTAAACATGTATTGTGAATGCTTGGTATAATCATAGTAGCTTTCTTGTCCAAGCCTCAGATTAGGGCTGAAACTCACTGCTCAAGTCTCGCCAGTTCTTAACTAGATTGTGGGTTTTTCCCATCTCGTCCCCTAAACGAGACGAGAAACCCACCCCCATTCGTGCTGAAAACCAGTGAGATTCAAAAGACTGGGTGGGGACCAGTGGGCAGGCAGGGGGCTGAGCAGAGGGCCAGTGGGAAGGCAGGGGCCTGAGCAGAGGGTCAGAGTAGATATGGGGCAAAGACTTCCACCTCCCCCCTGGGCCCCTGGCCAGAATTTCCCCTCCCGGAAAGGCAAGAGGCCGGGCAGAACGCCAGAGGTGAGCAGCGGCAAAGACTTCCACCTCCGGCCCCTGCCCGCCCCCCCTGCCTTTCCAGGACGGAAAATTCTGCCCAGGGGCCCAGGAGGGGAGGTCGGGAGCCTTGTCAGGTGGTCAGGAGCAGAGTGTATACCCTCCAGAAGAGGTCCAGATCAGTGAGGTCTCTTCCCAGGCAGGTAAGCATGAAAATAACAAAAAAGGAAAATGAGCATGCTCAGAAGGGCATGAATCATCCATTCTGGGCATGCTCAGCCCTTTTCAAAGATGGTACCTTAAATCCAAAATATGCAAAGTTGTTGTTAACATGTTTCGGCCATGAGGCCTTCTTCAGAACATCAAGATAAAAAAGCCTAAAGGGCAGACAAATGCACTTTATTTAGAATCCAAGTTATAAACCACTTGCAATGCCAGCAATAGCAACCCAATATCAAGTGTATAAATATGAAAAATGTAACTTGCCCAGACAGTATCACTTGCCACTATGTTATCAATTCAACATATTGCCCCATTCAAGAAAAAACCCAACATCCAAAAAAAGGAACTATGAAATTCAAAACCAGAAAAACCAATGGGTGACTGGGTGCCTTGATCTCTCAGCTCCCTCTTGGGCCCCTTTTGTCTAGGTTGTCTCTCTGAGGTTGTTGGGGTAAAAAATAAAATTAAAATAAAATAATAAATAATAAAATAAGTCAAAGTTCAGAGCAAGCAGGGGTCAGGCCAGGAAAATCAGTCCGGGAGGATAGCGCCATGCAAGGGTGAAGCAAGCTGTGGTCTAAGATGAAGCAGAAGCCAAGCCGAGAGATCCATCTGAAGGGCAAAAGGGGAGAGGAGAGAGAGAGCAGATATGCAGGTAGGGGATAGATAGGAAGAGACTGGGCTAGGAGGACTGAGCTGGGAGTAGCTGAGAGCATGAGCCAAAGTGAGCGATATGGCCATCTAGAGGCACTGAGATGCTCTGAGAAGCCCAGGTCATGGTCTGGCTTTTAAAGACAGCTTGGTGTCCCCAGGACCAATGAGAGAATAGCTTAGTTCCTGGTATCTCAGCTGGGTCCAGGGGCTAGTGAAAATGGGGATCAGCTGGCATGGAGAGTCATGGGGTGCCACTTTCTAGGCGTATGTGTTTTCAGAATCAGGACTCATGTACACCAAAGTTTCTGGAAATTATGCTCAAATGTATTTTATTAAAGTTATATACAGTTCTCCACACCTCATCAATACACTGCTTTCACTC
This sequence comes from Sphenodon punctatus, assembly GCA_003113815.1. Lineage (NCBI taxonomy): Eukaryota > Metazoa > Chordata > Lepidosauria > Sphenodontia > Sphenodontidae > Sphenodon > Sphenodon punctatus. Next base: position 1,985,600 of record QEPC01007782.1, read on the forward strand.
ACACTCTGGCCAGAGCTGACCCAACTCACCCAGCACACTGTCAGGTCCGAACTGACTCCCTGGTCCCACACAGCTCTGTTCCTTCCTGGGACAACTACTTCCTTTACAGTCTGAGTCATGCCCAAAATGTACTGACTTCCTGTCAGCAGTCTTAGCTTCTTCCCAGCTGTCATTTTGGCTCCTTCTCAGTTTGTGTCCCCACTCTGCCACATACCTCCCCCGCAAGACAGGGTTACTACAGGTAAGCCTCGTCTGACAATTAATACAGGCAGAGTTCACATTTCACATAATACATAACTTTCTTATTCACAGCAACTCTCATATTCACCTTTTCATAGAGCTCTCTGCTTTGTCAGAACCATCTTAGCAGGCCCTTGTCCCACGAAGAGGGTTACACTGGCCTCCATTACCTCCTCCTTTTAGCCAGCCTTTTCCTCTTGGCTGTTATTACTCTTACTAGTTTAGGACCTCTGTCCCGCTGAGTTGTCCTTTTATTCTCTGTTTCCATCGAACACTCAGCAATCTCCTCTCAGGATTAAGCATTTATTTTAGGGCTATGCCCAGGGTTCCCAACCTCCTCTCTATTTATCTTTTAAGGGTTCTTTTAAGGTTTTTTTTTAGGGTTCTGAACCCCATAGCTTTTATACTTCTCACAGCAGTTAGTGTATAATATACAGGTTTAGGGTCATGCCCAAGGGTTCCACCCCATCTCTTTAGAGCTCTTTTGTATTTCTTTGAGTAGCTACTCCTCCTCTCAGGAGTTAACCATTATTGTGTTAGTTTAGGGCCACGCCCAACAGTCCCATCCCATTACTCTTTAGAGCTCTCCACTCATATTTTAATCAGACCTCATCTTATAGGCCCATTCTAGGAGTCTCCCTCCCTCTGTCAGGTCCTATTTAGGACTAGGCTCTTGAACTTATTCTCAATATCTCTCCGCTGTCATATCTTCAGCTGTTTTATATTCCCAACCTTCACTGGGCATTGATATGGTTTCTGCCTTTCTTTATTCCTTACCAACCTTTCTATCCCTTTTCCCTCTGCTTTATAGCCTCCTTCTTAACTAAGGAGTTTAACTTCTCTCTGTCTCTCCAGACTTCCTCAGTCACATCCTTATAACTTGCTTCAGGGCTTAAATCCTCTAACTTCACCTCCTCCACAGGTGACTGATTTAGGACTTCTAGATTGGCCAAACAAACCACTGCTGCTTCTGCTTCTTCATCGGACTGCTTTACTCCCTTTTTCATGCTCTGCCTGATCCTCTTTACCCTGAGCTACCTTCAGACATATTACCTTCTGCTGCAGGGATACCAATTGCTCGATCAGCTTTTCTTGTTCCCTTTTAGCCCCCGTATCTCCCCTGTCAGGCTCTCACTTTCTTTTACAAACCCTTTTACATTGGCAAACATTCTCTTATACATTTGCCCACTATCTTAGTCTGGGTGCCTTGATCTCTCAGATCTCTCTTGGGACTCTTTTGTTTAGGTTGTAACTGTCTGAGGTTGTTGGGTTGGGCAGGTTCTCCTCACATGATCCCATAGTCCACATCTCCAATATTGCCTATCTGCCCTTCCAACAATTTTCATTTCCCCCAAGTGCTTCCTTTCAGGGCATACATACTGTAGGTGTCACACACTTGGGCATATCCAGCACCTTTCCCCGCTGTCTGGGAGTCTGTTTCCCTTTTAGGGTTCTCTCTCTACTAAAATCCCACTCGCTGTGGTAATCCCAAGATCCTTTAACCCCGGTCCCCCACATTATCCACAGCTGTCCCAGTCTCTTTTGGGGTTTGCTCCACTTTTAATCTCCATTCCCTTACACATGGAACAGTCCCAAGAGTCCAAATCTCTGTTTCCATACCCTGAAAAACCCCACCTCTGGTTACCCAGAGTCTACCATCTTCTCTGTGTCTTGGGGGAAGGACACCAATGCTGCAAGTGTCATTGCCCCCCACAGGTATAACACAGTCTTGGGGGACATCCCCCCACAGGGTCTCTTGTACCTCCATTTTCATGCTATTTGTCTCTGAAGCTCCTGTGGTACTCTTGGTCTCCTTGCGGCTTGTGCTCACTGCTCCCGCTGGCTCACCCCATGACACAGTAGCTCTGGTTCCACCCAGTTCCACAGACCCCCTGTTAGCTGCCATTTTGTATGTAGCCCTCTAGCCGCCATCTCCCTCTGCCTTACAGGACTACTCTGATTAGTCTTCTTCAGGCCCAGGTTCACCCAACTCCTCAAGGAGTTCACACAGCCTGTTCCTCAACAGCTCTCTCACTCTCAGGGTGCAATCCTCTCTTTTGACTTCACCTCCCTGCTGTACGTTTTTAAGCCCCTTTGTCACTGTCAGCTTGATGGATGTTAGGGCATGCCTGCATTCTCCACCAGATGTCACAGGTTGCCCCCTGCTAGGCATAAGTCTTATCAGGATCAGGGCCCAAGTACACTAAAATCTCTGGAAATTATGCTCAAGTGTACTTTATTAAAGTTATATACAGTTCTCCACACTTCAATACACTCCTCTCACTCACACTCTGGCCACAACTGACCCAGCACACTGTCAGGCCCCAAATGACTCCCTGGTCACACACGACTCAGTTCCTTCCTGGCTCAGCCACTTCCTTTACAGTATGAGCCACACCCCAAACTTAGAGACTTCCGGTCATTTTAACTTCTTGCCAGTGGCCATTTTGGTTTCTTTTCAATTTCAGTGACCCCACTCTGCCACAGTGAGGTGAGAGCTTGTGAGATTGGTATGGGGAGGAGTCCTAACAGATACAATGAGAGGGCTGCTGACAGATAGGCAGGCCAAGAGGTGGTGCAAGTGAAGCTCCCCACCACCACTCAATCTAGTATCCAAGGGTTCAAGATTGGACCCTAATAGTGCCCCATTCCACCATGCATGTATGTCTCCTCTCACAGACAGGCAAGGGCACTTCCTTCCTCCCTCCTTCAGGCCCATATCCCCTCCTTTCACAAAGGGGTCATGGCAGTCCTGCCCCCAAGTACTCAATGTATAGTTATTAGCTAAAGTTCAGACATGCAGATCTATGTATTTATTAGTCCCAATATTGATCAATTGGTCCTGGTGAAAGCCAGATACAAGAAACTGATAAGGCAGAAGAAAAAGAACTTTCAGCATAGAGCATGGATGGAATTGGCCACTGCTTTTAAATCCCATGACCATTTATCTTTTGGGGCACTGGTTAATGTGGGATTTAGATCTACTCCCCATCTAACAAGTTTGGCTGCAAGTGTGTGGCTATCTCATTTCGGGGGAATTTTCTCACAGATTCCTGATGTATATGTTATCCCGCAGGATGTCTTGAGAGAGGCTGTACAATGTCCCCCAGTCGATGAGGAGGAAATGAGCACGTTACTTAGTGTAATTTGTAGATGAAGATCTCCTGTGATAGGTGGTATCCCGGTTGAGATGTTTGTGCACAATCCCGACTAGTGGTTATCGATCATCACCCCTTTGTTTAATTCAATCAATGGTTGTAGCATTTTTCCAGCTGGGTGGAATATAAGTGTGGTGGTCCCTATTTATCAAAAGGGGGACAGGGAGCCCCCCCAGAATTACTGGCCAATTAGCCTGATAATGTCATTGCTAAACTTTATGCCGGATACTTGCTTGTGAAACTGGAAGCTTGGGCCAATGTGGCCGATTATTTGGCCAGAAGAACAGGTGGGGTTTCATGCGTGACATTCCATGATTGTCCATTGTTTTGCGCTTAGCCATTTAATAGAGAAATACGTGGAAATCAGGAAAGGCAGCTTGTTCATGGCTTTTTTGGACCTCAGATCAGCTTTTGATTTGCTTGATCGTAACATTCTTTGCTCCAAATTATTTGTACTAACATGGACAGGAGGCTGCTGTACTTGGTTTACTCGTTGTATGTCAATTCAGCACTGAGGGTTCGGATGAGTAAAGGCGGTCGATTGACTAGTCCTTGCCCCATTTTTGTTTAATTTTTACATTAATGGGATTGTGGCCGCATTGTCTCGGGATTATTTTTATCCAGCTAGGATATTGGGGCTATTCTCTTATATGCCAATGACATGGCCGTAGTATCGCCTTCTGGCTTGGGACTAACAAGAATGCTAGAGGCAGTTGGACAATTTTGTTCAAGTATGTGCTTATCCATCAACAATCAAAAGTCTAAAGTGATGCTAGCAGGTAAAAGCTCCAGGACATATAGGAAGTGTAGGTGGACCCTTGACGGAGTTGCTTTAGAGCAGGTCTCAGTATATTCCTATTTGGGGTTGTGTTTTGCTGACAATTTCAGCTGGCAGAGGCACATTGAGGCATTCAGACTTAAATTCCAGCAGACAGTAATGGGCCTCTTGAGATTTTGGAGACTTCGTGGTGGTAGATTAGTTCCCCCGGCCCTGAAGCTTTTTGCTGTAAAATCAAGACCGTGTGCCCTTCATGGTGCTGAAATCTGGGGTTTGTCCCTTGTGGATAGTCTGGAGTTCCCCCAGAATTTGTTTCTGAGAACTCTGCTTGCAGTGCCCAAGTGTGTGCCTCCCTGCTTATTACGGTTAGAGACTGGAACAATGTCCATAAGGGTTAAGATCATAAGGGCTGTGTTGAATTATTGGTGCAAGCTGGAAGAGATGATGGAGAACAGGTTGCCTCGTCAGTGTTATGACGAGGCTCGGATTTTTTCCGCCCCACCTCTATGGAATACTAGGGTTGTCGACCAGATATGTAAGCTAGGTCTTTCCTTGGATTTTCTAAGTCCACTTCCCTTATGTAGTAGAAGGAGACTTATCCAAAAACAGCTAGTAGATCAGACAATCCAGCTAGATCTAAGGGAAATACAGATGCTTAAGAGTGTTCCGCTATATAAAGAGTTTAAATATACCTCCGAGTGGGAATTATATCTGGACCTGCTAGAAGATCCTGGTCTATGTAGAGCTTTGACTCTTTTGTGCTTTGATCTACTGCCAACATAAGTATTGATTGGGAGGCGGTTGGGGATTCCATACACAAGTAGATTGTGTGCATGCAACTTGGGATGTGTTGAGGATTTATTGCATGTTTTATTTGTGTGTCTGTTTACACTGCATTTGAGGGAGTCATTTCTAGCTCCTTGGCTAGTCCAGAGACCATATTCCTCACCCATCCAATTATTGATTTCTTTCGCAACCACCAAAAGAGTGGATCTTGTAGTCAATCTGGCCTTGTTAGCACGTAATCTCTATAAGCGATACTCCTGAATTGTTTTGTTTATGATGGGTTTACATCATTTGTTGATATATTATTGTAGTATTTACTTTAGGTGCTCCTTAATGTTTTGCTACTGATGTTAATTCTTTTATTGAAATGTTCTGGGACAGCTAGTTCCTTTTAAAAAATAATAATATAATAATTTTATTATAATAATAATAAAAAATAAATATAATAATAATAAAAAATAATAATAATAAAATAAAATAATAATAATAAAAATAATACAAATAAATATTATTTTAAAAAATAATATAATAATATTATTAAAATAATAATTATTTATAAATAATAATAATAATATAAATAAATAAATAAAATAAATAAAAAAATCTAAAGAAAACCCAATGATGCAAAGGTCTGAATTTTTAAGTTTGATAAATTGCAATAAGAAACAGTAGTGATAATGCCATATCTGCGGGAGGAGGCTGAGGAGAAATTTCCATTTCATGCAGATGACTGTCATTCATCATTAAGGACAGTTGTGAAGTATAAGCATAAGGGATTTGGGAATTGGTCATGAAAGGTATCCATCATTGTCAGAGCTAGACAGAATACTCTATGGGCAGCAGCCTGACCCATATAATTTTGCCTTTGAAATAAGACTCAAAGACACTAGCAAACTTTTTCTTTGTCAAAGTAGTTAAATGGATTTTTGGAAAGTCCCTAAAGTGAACAGCTGGATTATAATGAAAAATCATGGGCTTTTTCTGTGCCAACTAAAGAGAAAGGATTGCTGAGTGGTTGTGCAAATTCATGATACAGAATATTAATATGTCTAGGAAACAGCTATACTAGTGGTTTCCAAACTTGTTGTATGTATGACCCCAAATATTTGATATGTAACCCCTTATTTTTGATGCACCATAATGAGCTCTAGAAGCAGACTGTTTGCCTAACAAGACTTGACATACTCTGCACATGCCACATGGGAGAGGGTACATGAAAGCTGTCACTGGTAGGTTTACAACAAGCCTGAATCTGCATGGGTCAAGTCCATATACTTGAAGCTATTTTGTTGCTGGTACTAGTCCTTTACACCAGTGTGAGTCCCATTAAAGTAAATGGGACTTGCATCAATGCAAAGTGCTAGCAATGGCACCAATGGTTTGAGGATCATGCTGCTTATGGAACTCAGCAATCAGTGTGGTGTTCCCTCTGCGTCAATTCAAATATGGCTGGGCTTTTCTTGTTGAATGCACTTGAAGAATTTGCGAATTATGTTTTCCTCCCTCAACTGCATTCTGCTTCAGAGCTGTTCTCCATAAAACCTCCTTTTCATGGTAGGATTCCATCAATTAATTTTAGATCCATAATAAAAGCAAACAAGTGCTTCTGGATTGAGGGTTGTGGTTTGTTCTAGTCTGTGGAAGATGCTGTGGGAAGATCTCACAGGAGTTGGGCCATAGAGGGGTAACATCCTAGCCACATTTGGCCTTGAACCTAATTGACTCTGTTTGAACAGGAAAGCACAGGCACATTTATAAAGCTGAAATGGCAGCTCAATAGGGAGGCTAACGTGAATGCTCAGGGGTGGGATGGGGTGGGGTAAGCAAGTCAGCAGCTGTTTGGGGAAGGAAGCCGCAAGCCATAGCCTGAGAAGCCCAGAAGGAGCTCACCTCTGAAGGAGAAGACTGGGAACATGAGCTGGAAGGGGTTATTGCCTCAGAGATGGAGTCTGAATGAGAGGGGTCACATCTTGGACTGTATATGCAAATATAAGTGGATCTGCACAGACAAATAAAAGAAGGGAATCCCATCCTAGGGCTGAAGTGGGGGCAGGCCTTCTAAATATGTGGAGATTACCTGTAGATTCAGAAAGGTGAACAGAGATCCACTGCCAATTTCCTACCAAGGCAAATTTCCTTGCATTGTTCTGAACTTAGAATACCCCAGCACAGTGTCATCTTTCACACGCACAGTATAGATAGTGCTGTTTGACACAGGGTAGCCGCGGCTCCCCCTGGAGGGCGTTATGGGCGGTGCCCCCCAAAGCTCTGCGGGGGCCACCGCCGCAGCTTTAAGAGTTTTAAAAACAAAAAACGCGCTGCCGCTTATGACAGATACAGCAGCCTCTGAGCTGCTGCAGAGGCTGCTGTAGCTGCCACTGAACTCATTCTCCCTTCGGGGACCCACCCACTCCGCTGGGAGAGGGAGTGGGTCCCCAAAGGGATAAAAAGGTTCAGCTGCTCAGCCGCCCAAAGCGTTTTCCTATGGAAAACACGATTTGGGCGGCTGAACTCCTCCATCCACAGCACGTATGGGACGTGCTGTGGAGGGAGGGGCTACAGCCTTCCATTGCGCTCAATGGGCGTAATGGAAGATCTCGCCAGGGCGGTCGCGTGACAGCCCTGGTGAGATAGCTTGGCTCAGGGACTGAGGAAGGCGGAGCAGCATGCATGCATGCTTCCTCCCTGCCTCAGTCCCCTGAGAGAGAGTCACCGTGCACAAGTTCCCGGCGCTGCCGCTCCCGCTCCCGCTGCCATATGCCGCTCGGCTCCCCCCATCCACCGCCAGGTAGGCTGACTGAGCCTTCCCTACCCCACCCTGTACCCGACCTCCCCACTCCAGGGGGTGTGTGTGGAGGGGGCCCCCACTTCCAGCCATCCCCCCTAGGCTGAGCCTGTTTTTTCCCCCCACCCTGCCTGCATCCTCCCCCACCCTACATCCCACCCCTAGACTGCTTCCCCCCCACCCTTCACCCCCCACCCCCACCCTACATCCCACCCCTAGGCTGTCCCCCACCCCACACCCACCCCATGGCTGTTCCCCCACACACACCCTGCATCCCCCCCCACCCTGCATCCCAACCCTAGGCTGTTCCACCCCC
>QEPC01007782.1:1994257-2096867 GCA_003113815.1 Sphenodon punctatus
ATTCATTTTAAGCTTGATATGCATTGTAGACTGTGTTTTCTTCCATCTGATGTTAACCCTGGAAACTCCTTGCTGCTGTGTTTTGCCAGTGTTGTCTGTGTTTCCCTGTGTTTGGGGTTTATACATGATTCATTTTAAGCTTGATGTGCATGTAGACTGTTTTTTCTTCCATCTGATGTTAACCCTGGGAACTCCTTGCTGCTGTGTTATGCCAGTGTTTTGCCAGTGTTTCCCTGTGTTTGGGGTTTATTTATTTTATTTATTTATTTATTTATTTAATAAGTTTTTACCCCGCCCCTCCTGCCATGCAGCTCGGGGCGGCTTCCAGGCATTAAAATACAATAAAATCATCATAAATATTATAAAATATTAAATATTAAAACAGGGCTAAAGGTACAATCTAAAAACCAAAAATCAAAAATAGGAAGGGGAACTGACATGATTCATTTTAAGCTTGATGTGCATTGTAGACTGTGTTTTCTTCCATCTGATGTTAACCCTGGGAACTCCTTGCTGCTGTGATTTGCCAGTGTAGTCTGTGTTTCCCTGTGTTTGGGGTTTATACATGATTCATTTTGAGCTTGATGTGCATTTTAGACTGTGTTTTCTTCCATCTGATGTTAACCCTGGGAACTCCTTGCTGCTGGGTTATGCCTTTGCTCCACCTACTGTTGCCCTGACTCCGCCCACAGGCTCGCCGGCCCACCGGCGGCTTCGCCACCAGCGGGCTGGACAGCCTTACTGCCCCTCCAAACTAAAAATCCACCAGCCGCCCCTGGCACAGGGACTGCAAACCAATATGGATTCCTGACAGAATGGGGACTGGATCATGACTGGTCCATATTCTGTCATACCAAGATCAAAGCAGTGGGTACCAACTGATACAAAATCAATTGCAAAGAACCATTTCAGTGCTATACTATCCAGGAGTCTGCTTTATAGAAAAATGTAGGAGGACAACCCTGTACATGCTTAAGGTGGGTGGTCTGACCACCCTCCTACACTGTCCTTGACAACTATTTTGATACCTGTAACCTGTACTGTTGCTTCTGCTCTTCAAGCAGAAATGAGGAGTTGGGACAACCCAGCACTATTCTGGGCCAGTATCACAAGCGGTTTGATGATTTCATACAAGTAAGGGAATTAGTAACAGGTCTTTGAACAGCATGCTGTAAATTATAGCGGCAGAGAAAATATGTGTGATTGTTATACAGTGCTGCGGTTGAAGAGGAACAGGACCCCCTCTCTGGTAAAATCTAAATTTAAATGGAATTCTGCAAATATCAGAAACATTCTAGGATTTGCTTAGATTTAAAAATGATCAATGTATTTGAATCTCTAAATTGACTTCTATATTCTAGGGATGGGAAATTGTAATGATTTATGGATTCATACTAATTATGGATCCCTATCTCAAATTTTACAGATTACCAGATTATTGGTTTGTATCTCTGGATCTCTGTAAAGCTAATTGGAGTGGTGCCACTGGGATGGCATTGGCTTGGTGCCCTTCCAATGAGCTGAAGGGAGAAGAGGGAGGGTGGGCAAAGGGGCTTTGCCGATGCACTCAATGAGACACAGAGACTTGTATTGGTGTAACAAAGGCCGCACTCTTTATTAAGTCATCCAATTGTAGGAAGGTGGGGGAATTGCTCATGCAATTTTGGGTCCAATATGCCATTTAACTATACAAACTTGTTAACTCAGGTACTGCCCGGATGTGCCCTCCATTGACAGTATCCTCCAGAAAAATTCCTCCCCTCCTTCGACAGGGCCAGGCCGGAGGGGGGGGCAGTTCTCTGAGGTTGCTAGTAAGGAGTGAAGTGTCGACCCGATCCGAAGACAGCGCATGTCCCTATGGACCATGTTAAGATACCACTCCCAGGGGGCATCATCACAGTGCCTGCTGTGCCCTGCATTACACTGTGTATCATCTCCCCATCTCTTAATGAGATGACTCTTACTAATTTAATAAGCTACCTATTAAACTTTTACTGGCATTGGACCCCTGCCACTAAGGGGTGGTCAAAACTGAACCACCCTGACCCCCCCCCCCTAACCAACCAATAGATTCTTGAGGTGACCTGCCAGAGCAGCCAAATACATGTGGTTCCTGAGCTCCAATAGATGAACTCCGTCCTCTCTGTACAAATCCAGTCTTGTGTGAACAATTCCCACGTGCCTAATGTTAGACCCTCCTAAAATTCTCAACCATTTACCAACCTCCCGGTTAATATTTTTCCTGGTCTTATCAACTTTGCCGGGTTTAATAGCTCTATTCCATGTTATCCTGGACACCCAATTAGTCCAAACTAAACGAACCCCGCTGAACCATTGCCTAACTGTTAATAAATCCTTTTATATTTATAATTAAATTAACTCCCTTTCTGTCGGGTAAATCATTCTCCCCCAAGTGGATAACTAATATTGTTGGTGATGGAAGGTGTCCTAGACTTCTCAACGTAGGGATGAGTTGCTTCCAACGTAAACCACTCCTGCCAATTCACCTAACATGTACATTCCTGCCTAGGCCCAATTGTGAACCCCATTTGGAAGTTGCAGCAGTGGCACCTGCCTACCGTACGAGGCTGTGGCTGATGATCCACACCTCATCTCGAGCACCACTGCCATCCCTGGGTCCTGGTAGGGATAAACAGGGACATGTTAGAGATGATACGGTCAAATATATTTCTTATATGCTCCCAACCGCCATCGTCCCATGGCCTGAATAGCTGACTCTGGCAAACCGGCAGCTGCTGCTGTCATTGCTGCCCTGATGCAAAACGAATGAGAAACAAATTCCTGTGCTGAGAGGCCGATCTTTTTTAATTCTGCCCGGAGGATGGCTGTTACTTGGTAGGTTGTGGCTGCTGATCCTGACAAATTAATAAATAAGGCACCCGGGGTCCTAGGCCGAATTACCATGTATCTCTGCATCTGCGTCACAGGGCAAATCGCCTGTGGGCCATCTTGATAGAGTTCTACCTGATGACCCCGCCCTTTCTGATCGGTCTTGGAACGGTGAAGCCATAATATTACTCTCGGTTGTAGGGCCTCCAAGTCATCCAAGCACAAGGCTGTATGGGTAAGATCCTTGGTGGAGCTACACACCATTTCACTCACCCTGAATCCCCCAAAGTATGGGATGACATAAACTGTATGAAAGAGTTGTGCTTCGTAAGTGTTGTAGCAAACATCAACTAGGGACCCCACTAATGGGATGAGTATCGGAGATGTTATGGGGGCACACAGCCTATGACAAGCGGTCTGTTCGCGGGCCCATGACTCCAACATATGCTTTACGTAGAAACCCTTCTCCAGAGGCTGAAAACCTTTCAGCCTGCTGACAAAAGTAATGCCGGTGATTTTTCCGGCTATGGTTCCCCCGCCAAACCCCGTTTATGCAGGGACAGTGCAAACTGGAGAACTTCCGGTTCTTGTATGGGGAAGCCCGTCCACCACCCCCTACTAGCCCTAAAAGCCTGGAATTCACAGAAGGCCCTACCATATGCAGCCTGTGTTCGAGGGACCAGCGCCCCTTGTATGGTGGACTGCACTTCTACCTCCCAAGGTTCCAGATACCCTGTGGTAAAGGATCCGGTTCTGTGCATGCATCTGGTGCCAGTTCCCAAAAATGGTCCATCTGGAATCGAGAAAGAGCATCTGCTATCCCGGTGTTGATTCCAGGGACGTGCCTTGTGATAAAAAGGATGTTGTCTTTCAAGAATGCCAGGACCAGTGCTTGGACCAATATCATGAGTCTCGGGGACTGGGAGAAGAGGGAGTTAACCATGTGGACAACGGCTAAGTTGTCACACTAGAAAACCACCGTCTGGTTGGCAAAAAACCTAGCCCAAAGCAGCACTGCTACCACTATTGGAAGCAACTCAAGGTAGGTGAGGTCCCTGGTGATCCTGGCCTCGTGCCAGTCACTGGGCCATGGGGCAGCGCACCAATAACCATTAAAATAAATACCAAAACCTCACCCTCCCTGAGGCATCCGATTGCACTTGCAAGCTAGTGTGGAGAAGCTATAGCTCCCTCCAGAAGCTAACTCCATTAAAGCCCTCGAGGAATGTCATCCACACTTCCAAGTCCTGTCGCATTTCGCTGTTAACCCATATGCGGAAATGGGGAGGTAAGTCCCCTCTCAATTTTTCATAAAGTCGGGATAGGAATGCCCTCCCAGGAGCCACCACACGACAAGCGAAATTCAAGCTCCCCACCAAGGACTGTAGGGTGCGAACAGTGATCTTATGGGCTGCCAGGCACTCGGTAATCTTGTTCCGAATACCTGCCAGTTTGTCCATGGGCAATCTAGAGGACATAGCTTCGGTGTCCAATTCAATACCTAAATAGGTGAGCCTTGTGGTTGGCCCTTCAGTCTTCTTGGGAGCCAGGGGAACCCCCAATTCCGCTGCTACTTCCTGGAACACACGCAGGGCAGCAGCACATTCCCCTGTCTTTGGGGTGCCAATTATGAGAAAATCATCTAAATATTTTGTGACTGCTCCCCCTCTAAGCCTTTGTACAAAACCCCATTCTATTAAGGTACTGAATCGCTTGAAGATTGAACAGGAAATCGAGCAGCCCATCAGCATAACCCGGTCATAATAATACCTGCCCTGGAATTGAAAACCGAGTAAATGAAAACTCGAAGGGTGTACTGGCAACAGGCAAAATGCTGACTTTACGTTGCATTTCGACAGTAGTGCCCCCTTTCCTGTCGCTCTCACCTTCGCAACTGCCTCATCAAAGGATGCATATTTAATGGTTGCGAGCTCCTTGAGGATGGCATCATTTACTGAACTACCCCGAGGGTGGGACAAATGGTGAATTAAGCGATATTCATCCTTTGCCTTCTTAGGGACAGTTCCCAATGGGGAGGCTACAAAGTTCCCCATGAGGGGGTGTTCAAAAGGGCCTGCAACTCTTCCTTCCTGTACCTCCTTCTTGATCTTACCCATCACTGTGTCTTCCATCCCTATTGTTGACTTAAGGTTGTTTACTATAGTCTGCTGTTTAACAAAACCTGCTGGTATAACAAAACCTTTCTTGAAACGCTGAACTATGTATCCAGGGGTATTTTCAGACATGACGGGGCCTATTGGCCCCATCATGAAAACAATGAATTCATCCCCCGCTGGGATGACCCCGTTACACCCTAACAGACGTGCCGCGGGATCCCAGTGGGGAATTGTGGAGGGGGCGGGACCGCGTGGCGTAACGTGCGGCCGCATGGCCGCACCTCCTCCACGGTCCCCACCTCCCACCCTCTGGGGAGACGGGTGGCCGCCACGGCCAATGCGGCCACAGTGCTCGCCCGATTTGGCCATGGGCCGGACTCCCTGCGGGTATTCCAGGCCGTGGCAGCCATCCAGAAGTGACAGCGGGGTTCATCACGGCAGGGAATCGCGTTTGCCACGCAACCGCCGCCGGTCCCGCCGCTTCGGCCGCTCGCATGACAAAAGTGATTCCCCGCCGTGGTAACATCTGGGGGAGAACATCCGTTCCCTCCAACAGATGTTCCGTGATCGCAGACACCACAGGGAATTGACTGTGGTTGACTGTGATCTCGTAACATCTGAAAATACCCTAACTTCAGCCCTGTCCGGGTGCCACTGTAAAGCCCTTTCCAACTGATCAATTTTAATTGGGGTCAGACCCTTTTGTGTTACAGGATCCGGCTGGGGAGCTGGAGCCCTCTTTTGGGGCCCCTTCCCCCAGTGAATAATTTCCTTTCCCACCCTTCTGTCTCAGTCTGCTACACTGGATTGATGGGTGTCCACAGCTGGAGCATACATGCCGGAATCTGCATGTCTGATGGTTGCATCTGCCCCTTTTATTGAATTCTCAGAAGGAGCCTGTACTTCCTTGGCTGCCCCCTCGAGTGTCCCCCTGAAAGGAGTGATGCCCCCATGCCACCCCTCCTCGGACTAGGGGATGGCCACTGTTGGCCCTAGGTGCCTTGGTGACATCAACCATGCACTCTAACCATAGGTCAGGGGCATGTACATCGCAGCGGAGTCCAGATGTGGTGGCTGCTTTGTGGCAAAATGCCTCATCATAGCGCAGCCATACGGCTATAGGACCCGTTCCATATGCACATCAGACAATGTCCATGTACTTATGAAGCTCAATCGCTCGGCTGGGGTTGGCTTGGAGTATGACCCCCATGTATACTGAGAATGCTGATGTCCAATTGGCCCAATTCTGATCGGCTTTGCAATGCTTGAACCTCTCCTTCTCCTTTCCTGCACTGGATTCTGAGTGATCCACTATTGGGTCACTGAATAAAAGGGCATAAATGTCTACATATTCCCCTTTAAGTATTTTCTCTTTCACCGCAGGCAATAAGTGTGCCCCAAATGGTGCAGCTACACTAGGGATGGCTCCACCCAGTGGGGGGGGGGGTGAGCGGGCAATCGCTTGCTCGCTCGTCCCCTTCCTTGTTGTGTTGAGGGGTTCTGGGACTCTTTCCGGTACCCCCATTACCCCCAATCCTTGTGTAAGCCCTGTGGGGGCTGTTTGGCAAATCCCTGACCCCTTACCGGGGTGAGGTCTATGTTCTGCGCTGTTGCTCCAATCAATTCAGGTCTTTGTAACCCACCTGCGGGGGCCACCCATATTTGTGCATGTCCCACAGAACCCTCTGGTGGGGCGGGTGCAGGGGACAACCATACCCAGCCCACATTCAAACAAACCAATTTCAGGGTGCTACATGTGACTGTTGTTTGCACCCCAGTTGCTGCTAGACCCCTTGCTGACTTATTTATCTGCTCTAGCTGTTTTATTACCGGGGAACCCCCTTGTATGCTGGAACCCATCCCTGAATCAGATGTGGCCCCTTGAAGCCCACAACCTACTGGCTGGTACCTTTCTGCTCCCTCTTGTGTGGCCTGCTCACCTTGCTCCGACCTTGTGTGATGCATCCCAGGTCTTGGGGATAAGCCAGGTCCTCCTGCCGCCCTGCTCCTCTCCCCCCCCCCCACAGTTCTTCCTCGATAGCGAGGATCCTCCTCCAGATGGCTTCATCACCTCCCTCATTGCTAGCTTCTGTAGCCTCAATCCGCCTTCGGGCTGCAGGGGGTGGTCCTTCAATTTGCGGTGACCTGTACAAGAGAGGGGGAATGGGCACCCCTCTCGGGGTTCCTTGCCCAGACCCTGAGTCCTGCTGCATGGCATAGTTAAGCCCAAGTCCTGATCCTGGAACTGAGCTAGGGCCGGGACCCCTTGGGTGTCCACCCCCACCCCCGAATGCATCGTACCAGTGGAACGTGCAGCCAAGCCACTGGGGTACACTGCTTGTAGCAAAGGCCCCATGTTAACCTGTGGCTCTAATGACCTGTAATGGTCTCCTGAAACCATCCCATGGGGTGCTGTATTGGCCTGTGTACCCTCTTGACTGGTTCCCTGCTCTCCTTCATGCCCCTGGGTTGTTGGCCCAAATAGGAGCTGTCTATATAATCTACATCCCTGTAGTGGGCACGTGGTCCCACTGCTCTCCTCTCTCCCCCTGTGGGTGCAATACTAGTGCCCCCTACTTGCCTACCCATTGTGGCCCCGCTTATGCCCGCTCCCAGGGGTGTGTCTGCAGTTGTTGCCCCTGGTTCCCTATCTATGGTTTCCTCTGGCAAGGGAGGGGGCCGAGCCCTCAGTAGGGCTTCACATGCCCAGAGCCGCTCCAACATGGCGGCCGGGTAGGAAAGGACTCATCCCCATCCACATCAGAGGCCCTGGCGGGGCCGCTTTCCCTGACTTCACATCGAGCGGGCGCTTTCTTTTTCTCCCTCCCCCCACATTCTTCTTATTCGGGCACCCCATCACTCTCTGAAGAACAACAAAACCTGGTCGCTGAGTCCAGCAGCAATCCCTTCTTGCTGCTGCTTCTTTGCCGCTGGTTTCAGGAATGCCGCACCACGCAGCAATGAGGAGGTCCACCCCTCCTAAAGAGGGTTGGGCCCTCCAGGTCCAGTGAGTCCCACTTGCGCAGCCTCACTATCGGGATGGTTGCCCAGGCAACCAGGAACACGCAGGCAGGGAGCGCTCTCTAACGAGCCTCCTTGCCACGGCCACGCCTCTGTGCCTCTCCTCTGGAAGAAGGGGGTGCTACAAATACCCCGTCACCGCCATTTGGTGGTGAAGGAGACTTGCTGGGGACAGGGATAGCCTGACTCCCTGGGCTGACTCACTGTCTGTCTGCAGTGCTGCCTGCTCCCTTGAATCCCAGCCACCACTGCTCTCCTGCTCTTTCCATGCCACTGATCAAACTGAGCCAGGTTCTGGGTTTTTCTGAGGGGGTAGGGTTTGTGGAGAACTCAGAACAAACATGAATGGCAGTGGAGAAGGAGCAGGGGAGTAGTGGTGTCCGGGACTGGTAGGATCAGCTAGCATGGGCAGGGATAACTCAACTCACTGGACTGACTCAGTGCCCAGCTGCTGGCTGTTCCTCTGAGTCCCAGTCACGCCTCCCTGGCCTGTCCTCCTCCCCCGGTCTGTGCTCCAGAAGAGGCCTCCATGCTTTCCTTCCTGCGCTTGGCTTTTCTGAGCAGATGTGCAGGACCAACATGTAACCCAGGGAGCAGCAGCAGCCGGGACTCAGAAGAACAGTCAGCACTGCAGCCAGGTGAGTCAGTCAGCACTGCAGCCATCCAAAATGATGGCAATCAGACTGCAAAACCTTTTTGCCCACCTCCCCCTCCATTTTGGGGCAGTCACAGGTTAATCCAAATCTGTAACACCCATCCCTATTTTCTAAGGGTGGGCACAGGGCTCCGCTACCGTTTTAGTTTTATTTTTCATTTTCCTTACTGTTTTCAGGGGGAGGGGGGGAGGGAGCCATTTTTTAATAATAAAAATGAATAAACTAAAATTATCACTATGCAGGTGCAAATGACCGCTGATTTGTGCAGGCGCCAAACAGCCCTTTCCCAAAATGATGCCCAATGCTGCTGGTGCCATTTTGGAAGATCTACATGGGCAGAGCTACCTGGTGACCATTTTGTGCATGTGGAGTGATTTTTTAAAATAAATAAATTTATTTTTAATTTTTAAAAAATAGAAAATCATAGTGCATGCACAAAATGGCCACCAGGACCATTCTATGCATGCATGCCTCTTTAAAAAATGACACACATGTGTAGAACGGTCCACGTGACCATTTTGCACATGTACAGTGATTTAATTTTATTTTTAATTTTTAAAATGAAAACAGATGAAAGCATATGACAATCATTTGCTTATTTATACTTTCTAAAGCCCCCACTGGGAGAGAATTCCAGAGGCGCGGCATGGCCACTGAGAATGCCCTATTATGCGTGTCTCCGTGGGAGACCCGGGGGACCTCCAACAAGGTGCCCCTGGATGACTGCAGGGGCCAATCTAGAACCCGGAGGGTGAGGCATGTGGGGGACCTAGGGGCTTGGATGGAAGGGTTTCCAGTTTTCAAAGCGGCCCTTGGGAGAGATAACCTTCTGCACACCTGTCTTAAAAAGAGTGACTGGATGGAATGCAGAGGGTGTAACTTATATTGAACTACATTGTGCTATCAGGTTTTTATGCTGAACTCTCAGTTTCCTGGAGAATTCCGTTTAAAAACTGATACAATTAATTCTAGTAAATAATTTATCACCGTGTCTCATTAAACTCTTCCTTGGAAAAACCTAATTCATGCTGGCACAGATTAAACTATTCTGAACCATGTGAATCAACAGGTGTCTACAGACAATTAAATGCCAGTGTATCGAGGGGAGGTGTCTAGTGAGGTATTGCAAGGATTGATTTTAGGAATCATTTAGCATCTTCATTATTGATCAAGAAGAGAGAGTGAAAAAGCCCACAAATAGAAATTGCCAAGGACTTAAGGCTAGTGCCAAGGCCTCCTGCTTCTGCTAACTTCGGCTACAGGGAGGGACTGCAGGCAGAGCAGCTAAATTGGCCCTTATGATGATGATACCACCACCTTTCCCCCCATTGGTGATTAGAAACAGGTCCGTGACCCAAGAGCTTACAATCTAGAGGACATAGGGAAAGACAGGGATACATTCAAGAAGGCAGATTATTTGTTTATTAACATCTATACCCCACCCTTCCCCGAAGACTCAGGGCAGCTTCCCAAAAACATAAAATTCAATTAAAAGACATTACAATACAATCCCCCTCCAAACCGTCCCACTTAATCCCTCTCCCTATCCCCACCCACCAAATGGTTTAACAAAAAGAAAAGTTTTACACTGCCTCTGAAAGATGCTCAGATGGACCTCCCAGGGGGAGGGAGTAGCACAACAGTGGGGAAGTAACTGGGAACACCCTCCTGTGCACCCCTGTTGACCTAACGAGTAACAGGGGGAACCTACAGGAGTGTGCCCCTGACTAACCACAGAGGTTGCGATGGAACATGGTAGGAAAGTCAGTCTTTCAGATATATGGGTGCCAGGCCATTTAGGACTTTAAAATTCAAAACGAGCACCTTGAACTGTGCCCAGAAAGCTATAGGTAGTCAGTGCAGACACTGGAGCACTGGTGTAATGTGCACCTAGCAACCTGTCCCCAAATGGAGCCATGTCTCCGCATTCTGTACCAGTTGCAGCTTCCAAACACACATCAAGAGCAGCCGCATGTAGAGCACATTGCAGTAATCCAGCCTCGATGTGATGAAAGCATGGATGACCATGACCAAGTCTAAATTAGAGAGAAAAGGCCGCAGCCTCCTCACTAGATGAAGTTGGTGAAAAGCCCTCTTGGCCACTGCTGCAACCTGATAGTCCAGGTGCAGCAAGAGGTCCAAAAGCACTCCAAGACTGTGAACTTGAGTGACCAAAGGGGGCCAGACACCATCAATAACAGGAGTCCCAATTTCCCCCAGGTCACAAGGCCAGACAACCATCATCACTAGATGGACAATCGATTAGTATTATGAAAGCACAGAGATGAAAAGATTCCATAATTTAAAAAGTCCGGTTTACAGGAAGAGTTAAGGCTCTCGCAAATTCAATTGTGCTCTAAAATGTAGGGATGGGGCTACCGGTATCGGATTAATCCAATACTGCCTATAATCATCGGTATCGGATTAATCTGATAATACCGATACTTTACTGGTATCGGAATACCGGATTTTTAACATTGAGGATTTTTTTTCATCACCACCGTTTAACAACAGCCGCAATGTAAAAGAGCCAGTAAAAACCGGTAAAAATTGGTAACATTGCCGGTAAAAACTGGCAATGTTAAATACCGATATTCCAGTACCGGTAAATTCAGTATTGGGAGATCTGATACCAGTAAATCCCATATCTGGTAATGCCCCTGGAGTCCCACCTCTACTAAAAACCTTGCTCTTCTCCTCTCCCTGCCATCTCAGCTCCAAACATGGCTGACCAGTCACTTGCATTGTTCCCTGGGAGGTGCAGTTCCTAACTTCCCCCAGCATTGATAGGCTCTAGCAAGCAGTGCCTGCTGGGAGTTGTAGTCCCCAGTATTCAAGGCTGTTCGCTTTTAAACAGTCTCTGCATTGCACATAGAATGTTCGCAAGCACTCCACGCTCAAGATGGTCTCCAGAGACTAACATTGAATTTTCAAGATGTCATAACTTAAAAACTACTAACCAGATTGTCAGATCCAGGTATTGAACCCCTGGCCCTGGGGACTTGGGGGCATTCCTGCAGCAGCTTGTGCCACCTGGTGCCTTGGGGGGGTCTGTGCTTTCTTCCTCTTCCTCTTCCTCGCTATGTCTCCTCCTGCATCTCTGCATGGTGTGTGCCCCGCCCTTGCTCACCTGTCTTCCATTTCTGGTGACTGTCCCCTGGCTTCCTGATTGGTCACCAGGGAGTATTTAAGACCTTCTGGTGGCCTCAGGAAGCTGGTGGAGTAACTGCTCTTCCTGGTGTTTGGTTCTTATGCTTCTCTTGTTCTTATATAGTGTAGACCTGTTTCTTCCCCTGTGACTATGCCTATTGTGTGTTATGTGTTGAGTCTTCATGTTCTGTTAACCCCTTTGTGTCTCTTGTATGAGTAGCACTCTCCTTCCCTGTTGTTGCTTGCAATCCTTCACGCGTCAAGGCCTTTATTGTCCAGTTTCCTTGTCCTCTTAGTCCTCCCCCATGGTGTGTATCCTGCTGTGTACCTTCCTTGCACCTGTCCCTTCTCCTTGTTGGTTGGTCTCACTCCTGTCCTGAGTCCCTCATGTTGTGCCTTGTTGCACTAACCCTCTCTCACCTGTGTTTGCCCCTTGTTGCACTCTGTAACCCCGCTGCTGGATACCCCCTCCAGCTCCCCGTCGCTGGTTACCCCCTCCCGCGACCTCGATGATGAGCCGTAACCTTTCTTAGGCCAGCTTGTCTGGTTTTCATGCTGAGCATTCAGTCTCCCTGATATCGGAGAACAGCTGAGAGGTTTCAGTGTTTGATCTGTGGAATATCCCCTACTCCCTCCAACCCTTTCCCCTCTTACCTGCCCTTCTCTTTCCCCCTTCTCCCAGCTCCTTGCCCCAGAGCCTGACACGGATTTACAAAAAGTAAACCAAAGACACACCCCAGCAGCCTCCTTGAATTTTCTAAAACGCTTACACCTCCTCCCTTTCTAAAATGCTTACACTAAACCCCTCTACCCTGCCCATATCGAGACAGTTGGACTGGCTGAATAAACAGACTTCAAAGTGCAGTTTTCCAGCTGTGATAGCTCTTCTGTAACTGAGCGTGCAACACGCCTTAACTATAGAGCAGATTCTGTCACTTTATAATAAGCAAGAGCACTTTTGTATTGCAAGTATGCAATGCCATAAACAAAATGGGCTATGAACCAAGTAGCAGATACTAATACATAAGGAAAAGATGCAGTTACAGAATGAACTGTAGTCATATCCTTACAAATTGAATTAGATGCAGCAGAGTATAAAGCAAGGGTGATATAAATATACTGGTGTGAGACATGTTGGCTTACCATTGTTAGTGAGATATAGGGAAGTGCCCAAATTGATTTGGCTACCCGTGTTTTTTATCCCTTTAAAAATGTTCTAGCAAATTCTGGGGTATTCTACTGATCCAAATTATTATTTTCATTATTTATAATTGACACCTGTTTTCCATTGTCATCATCCAAACATAACATCCAATAAAACCATCCATCTGTTGATCACTCTTTGGCACATGTTGTCAGATTACTGCAAAGAAATTTTGATGATCTGAAATTCAGTCTCCCCTGTACTTTCCATTAGTCATTCGGACCAAAGGGCACTTAATAGTAACATCCTATTTCTAAGACCGTGCTCACATAATGGTCACAGAGGTTAGCTTCTCTTTCTCCGTCTTGAGATACATTTGTGTTAAGCTAACAAAAGACAACCAGGTGAAGGATTAACATACCATTTATATAGAGAATGATTCCAGGACTTTGTCCTTGTCTGGCATTTTGAACTGATGACTCCCTTAGAGCTGAAATGGGTACTATATTTAGTACCCATGGGTAATAATTGCTTTTTCAGGTATCACATTGGGTATCTGATGGGTTACCCCAGCACCAATCAGGTACTCAGGTACCCGAAAAGTGTACCAATTTTTCAGTTTACTAATGTACAATCAGTATATCGAGTTAGTAAACTGAGGCTTGAAAACTAAAAAAACTAGAAAAAAATGGAACAGGAAGTAGTTTTCTGTTACCAAAGGTTGCTGGAAAATTTCCAGAACTTCACAGAAACCCAATGAATTGATGTCGGGAGTTGGTATAGCAACAAAAATGTCAATGAATTGGGTCCATAAGTTGACATTGGGTACTCGATCAGGTCGTAATTGTGTACTGCATAGTATCTGATTTGTTACCAGGTCAAATCAGGTACTGGAAATTCGGCAACGTACCTGATTTTGCGGGTACCCTCTTTCAGCTCTACTCTACATGCTTTATTTGTATAAGGTTTCTCTCTGCAACTCATCTTTCTTGAACTTTATGTCTGATACCTCTTCCTATCATTTCTTGGAGCGCAAACTTTTAATCGTTCTCCTTTGTTACTCCTTGCTCATGCCTCATCCTTCAGCCCTCCTGTCTCTTGGCAGCTCACTCACGTTGCTTCTATGCAACACCCTCAGCAGCAGTACAACCTCTTCTTCTTATTTTTTTTTTAAAAAAACATCAGTAGGGGCTCAACTCAGTAGGGTTGGCTGATAGGGATTGGCCAGAACTTCAGGAAAAAACAAATTTTAAAGCCCTTTTGGAGAAAGCTGTATTCTGCTATTTGGTCCAACAGACAATGGTGGAAACCGTATTTCCTATCAATTGGTGCACATGATTTTAGTACATGATCATGTATTTATTCTAAGGCTGAAATGAGATCTCGGTAAATGGAGTAATCTCATTGAAATTCCAGTGCTTGTTCTGTTCTGGGATGAACGGAGCACTAGGATGTGCTTGTCAAGTTCTTGGAGAGCAAAAAACAAGTTTTAAAAAACAAACAAGCAAACAAAACTTGGCAAGCACTGACTGACAGCACTGTGGAAGGGAGCCCTCCCAAGCACTCCCACCTGGTTCTTGTCAATTTTCAAAGCCTGCTTCCTCTCCCACACCACCAAACAACAGTTTGATGATGTGGGGGAAGAGGGGCAATGCACAGCTGCTGATTCCGACACCTGTGTTCCCTGGGTTGATTCACCTCACCACCAGGCTGGGGCTTCTACTGTCGCATTCATTGCTGGCTACTTCCTTCTCCTCCTCCTTTCAAGACCTGTGCACACCTCTGATATTCATCCTCCTGGAAATGGGAACCCATTAGGGGGTTGCACGCAGGTGGGAAATGACCCATCTGCTGCTCTGCCTGCTCAGAAAAAGCTGAGCAGGGAAGTCCCCCTGTTCAGCTGTGCAGCTCATGGGCAGTGGAGGAGAAGGAAGCAGTCAGCAGTGACCAGAATAGTAGGACCCCCCAGCCCAGCAGTGAGGTGAGTCAGCCCAGGGAGCATGGGTGAAGAGGGCAGGGGGCTTGAAAGACACACACACACCTTCTCAGATGAGAAGCGATGGGGGAAAGAGCACCCTAGAGCAACTTGTTGTGGGGCGTTCAAAGGTCACTCCCCCCACACGTGGCCAAACAGCTGTTTGGCTGGAGTGAGGGGGAGCGCACAGCTGACTTTTGAAGTTTACAAGCACTCCCCACCCTACTGGCCATTTTAAAAACTGCTCACTGAGAAATCGCCCCAGGACTGAGATGTCAGTAAGATCTCAGTCCCTGTGCTCACAACTGTGACCATTTTTGCATGCATCAAAATCATTGCTCACTTCAGTCAAATACCATTGTATATGATGGCTCCAGTCTAACTGTTGTGAGGAGACAAAGGGGTTGCAGTAATCAAGGTGAACAATGACGTGGGACCGGATGAGGGACTGGTGGTGTATTTTTGAGATAGTATAGAAGGAAGACCAGTAGTATTTGGACCATACTTTTTTCAGAGATGGTATCTATCTACATTGTCTTGCTATCTGATCACATCCATTGATCCTCCGAACTCCTCCATTGGCTTAAGCCTACTTTATCTCTTGTTTCTTAAATGTTAATTTTAAAATTTTCATTGTTGTTCTTGGAAAAGCACCAAATAGCATTCTCTGTTTGGGATGATACCCTTTTCTCTCATCATAATACTAATATTTCTTCATGGGTTAGACCAGGGAAGCAAAAGGCCTTATTCTGCTTTTTCAATATGTTTTTGCCAATATGCTTATTCTTAGGGCCAATATTAACAACAGAAAATTGTTTTCTCAGATGATGAATTCTCTTCTCCAAGGGATTTCACTTAGATAGTTTTTCAGGCTTGCTTATATTTCCCTACTCTTTATGTTTTCTCTTTGACTAAATATTTGCCTCTTTCCAATGAGTAATGATGAATGCTTGATACCACTATGTATGACAAACTTACATAGTTAGCTGGACTCATTATGAAATTTATCGCATCACTTTAGAGTGTTCCATAGTATACATTTAGTTTACTTTATAAAAGGCATTGAAAATACAGTGCAGGGGAATAAAAGGGTGTAATAAAGACTAACGTTCTGTGAAATGGAATTATGTTTGGAAACCAAGGAGGCCCTTGGTAAAGAGTTTACAGCATTTTAGAGGAACATTATAAAACAACAACATGAAATGCTCTCTGCTTACTCCACATGTAAATTACAAGTTGTTGAAGTGAAAGGTAATTTAACATAGAAACTAAGCTGAAAGCTATCTGAGCATGCACAAATGATAACTCTGCATCCATTTCTATCCAGGAACCACTGAGACTTCCAACAGACTGATTTCATAAGTTCTCTTATAAAAATAATAATAATAAAAGATGAGGACGCTTTCAGAAGTTACTGTTAGGGAAAGAAAACGTATTACATTGTCTCAGTGAGCCCCAAAGGAAAGTATACTATATGTTCTGAATAAACCTTGGCAGTGGGAAAACCCTTATTTGGAGGAGCAAGATTTCATTTCAGAGAAACTTTGCTTATGGTCTCTTTGTGAATCGCTCCCGATGTAAGATGGTAATAATTCTTCCCTATTTCATAGGGCTGGTTAATCCGTGCTCTGTCAGGAATTCTTAAGCTTTGTCACAGTTGGCTGCCTAAGATGTTGGGTTTTTTTAAAGTTAGTAAGTTGTTCACAAATTATTAGTAAACCAGTTTACATAGCACAAAAATCAGAAAATCCTATGCGTGTTAGGACTAAAAACTATAAAGTAGAAGGACTTTGATCAATACTGTTAAAATTATAGGGTTAGAAGTAACATCAAGGGTCATCTAGTCCAAACCGCTGCAAGAGTCATCTAATCCGACACCTACGGAACCACAGACAGATGCTTGCCCTGCTGTTTTTGAAAACATCCAATGAAGGAGATTCCACAACTTCCGAAAGCAGGGATGGGGGAACCTTTTCTCTCCCTGGGCTCATTTTGAAAATCAGTACAAGCTCTGAGAGCCACATAGAAATTTAGGGACAGAGGTGTGCTCAGGAAGAGGTGGATTCAGATCATAGATCAGAGCCATGTATCATGATCATAGATCAGATCCAGGAGCTGGAAAGGGACAAAATAAAAACTAGCCACTGGCCTACATTTGATTCCCATGCCTGAGATTCTGCATGCCTGTCCCAAAGCAACTTATTCCATTATCCAACTGTTCTTCCAGTAAAGAATTTTTTCCTAATGTCTAACCAAAATCTTTCTTGCTGTGACATAAGCCCATTTCTCTATACTTTCTTCTGCAGCCATGGAGAACTGTCCATCTCCATAGTAAGCATATAGGTGTCAAAAGTAGATGTTTTATCGAATGAAGAAAGAAAACATAGGTAGGATCAGCCTATCCGTCAGATATTTGGTGGTCATGACAATAGTTGAAATCTGTTCAGTCTGTCATGAGCGTCTTTTAACCTCTGCTTAAATGGAGTTACTTGACTGCAGAATCTAGAGAGTTCATGGGGTCTGAAAGAGGAATTTTATCACTCTCTCAGTAAAGTAACCAGATAATGGAGCACAAGGTGGGAGGAACATCCCAGGCCTAATTCTGATTCTGACATGAAGCAATGTGAAACCTTAGGCTGCGTTTTCACCTGCAGCAGTGGTGGTGGCAGTGGGAGGGGTGAGGGAAGATGTGGCAGCACCGAGGAGCCGGCCGATGGAAAAAGAGCCGGTGCGAACGGGGATCTGCCGTGGCTTCTCTCGCGCATGTCAGGGTGCAAAATCCTGCCCTGACATGCGCGAGAGAAGCCACAGCAGATCCCCGTCCACACCGGCTCTTTTCCTGTCGGCTGGCTCCTCGGTGCTGCTGTGTCTTCCCTTGCCCCTCCCGCTGCTACCATCACCGCCTCAGGTGAGAACGCAGCCATAGAGTAAAAGAATATTGGGGCCTCTGAATGGTACAAGGAAATACTACAGTGCATGTGCACCTCTGTCTTTGTGCACCTTTCATCATTAAGTTCCTCTTCCATG
Source organism: Sphenodon punctatus (assembly GCA_003113815.1). Classification (NCBI taxonomy): domain Eukaryota; kingdom Metazoa; phylum Chordata; class Lepidosauria; order Sphenodontia; family Sphenodontidae; genus Sphenodon; species Sphenodon punctatus. The sequence goes on from QEPC01007782.1 coordinate 2,012,198, forward strand.
ATGCTTTGGAATCATTCTGTGAAAAACAGAGGGGAGATGGAAGAATTGGTTGACAAGATCAAATGCATTGGAATGCGACTCTCTCACCCTGGGGAATCTGTTTGCCCTCTGTCTCAGAGAAGATGGAGGAAGGTAATCCATAGCTTGGAGTTCCTAGGGAAATTCAACTTCTTTCATGGTAGGGAAATTAATATTCCTTCTAATAGGCAGGAAGCCCAATCAGCCAACAACTGAGCCAGATTTCCTTGGAACCCTGGAAGATAGCTGTGCCACTATGTACAGGTGTGGTGAACTGCAAGCTATCGGGGCTGGGGTATGTCAAAAAGGTTAAGAAAAGAGCCCCCAAAGTCAGGCTTTTTGGTCAAGGATAGGACTCCCAACAGTACAAGTGGCTGTGCAAGCCAGGTCTTGTCTTCTGGAAACTCCTCACTGAAATAGTTGCAAGTCAGACACAGGATGTTTCTTTTTCAACAAAATCTCATCCTAGTTCTAGTCATGAATTAGGTCACTTTTTAACGAGGGGCGCTGAAGCACCTCCTGAACTCCGCGTTAAAGCAAAGCCACCGGAAGTGACGTGTTCCCCATTGCCGCCGCTGGCGGGAGACTTGTGGCTTTCAAGCAGCGCGTTCTGAAAGCCAGAAAATTCAAGTCTTCAAAACGCGCCGCTCGAAAGCCGTGTTTTTCCTACCACCGCTGCCGCTGGCGGCAATGGGGAGCGCATTACTTCCAGCGGCTTGTCTTTGAACGCGGCGCTCAGGAGGTGCTTCAGCGCTCCTCGTTAAAAAGCGGTGTTAGTCTTAAAACTCGCAAAGACTTTGGTTTGCCATAATTTTACTACCAAGATAAGCAACACTGTCTCCAGTAGAGCTACTGCTCATGTGCAAATTAAGCATGGAAGTCTTCACAGGATTAGACCCTTGACTCAATGCCTTGTGAAGTTAATTTGTGGAAAATTGTATGTGTAACATTAAAATGCAATTCCAGTATGAGAAGGTTATATAAGGCTTGTCTACTGAAACTTGCTTAATATGATATTGGACTTTCACAGGAGCCATGCTGAGGCTGACTGCGTTAATGATGATTTGATAAACTGTACAGAGATCCAAAGGTTATTAAGGGATTTTCTTGATGGCTTCAGATAAGTGTGTGTAGCTCCTGTACACTTCAAGACTGTGTTCCCGTAGCTCTGCCACTAGCACAAACCTTAATGTGCACCACCTGTGGCTCTGTGCCTACCTTCCTAACGAGGGAGATGCATCGAATCCAAATATTGTTTAGTCAGTGGTGCCTGAGATTCAGTACAATGTGTAATTAATTGACAGTTTGCTAGTTAACTCTCCCTAAGCAAGCTCCCTAAAGGCAAGGAAAGCTGAGGCTGTTAACTTTCTGGCTATTGCTAGCAGTATGTGTGAGGGGAGTATTGCTTTTTAAATCAATGGCTAAAGCATTTGTAACAGCCTTATTTCATTCGAAACACCGTCTGCATGACAACTGGAAAATTGCTTAACTGCTTCCCCCCACCTCCCAAGAAATAGAACAAAGCATGCACCCCATTTATTTGATAACCAATTGATAGTTCTATCATGCATTGTACCATACATTTCTCAAGAGTACTGTATGGGGCAATGTACAGAACTTAAATAAAATCCAGAATACAAAAGAGAATGACTATAATTCTCCCAGCTTTTTATTGTCCTTGGTAGATACTAACAGTGGACTGCCAATCAAAATTTAATAGCTATTTTACATTGTTTATTATCATTAGAGAAGACCCTAAAAAAAAAAAAAAAAGATCCAGTTACTAAATATAAATCCAAAATTTGTGGCTGGTTGGCTCTCTCTCTCTCTCTCATCAGTCTTGGGGCGGTTATAATGACTAAAAGCAACAAATTTAAAATGACACATAAAAGGGAAGAAAAATAACTCTTCCCACCCACCAGCCCCCACCCCCGCTGCCCCCATCTCCTCTGCCAAATGCCTGGCGGAATAGTCAGGTCTTACAACTTCTCCAAAAGGAGAGGAGATCCAGGGCCAACTGGGCCCCGCAAGGGAGTTCCACAGCCGTGGTGTGGCCACCGAGAATACCCTATCCCACGTGGCCTCCCGAAAGACTCAGGGGACATTGATTAGGGTACCCCCAGAGGACTACAGGGGCCGATCCAGGACCCAGGGAGTGAGGTGATATTTCTGATAGGTAGGGCCCAGGCCGTTTAGGGCTTTATTTACAAAACCCCCTTCGTTGTTTTTTTTTTTTTCATAAACGTTTGCTTTCTGGGTTTTTTTAAATTTTTTTTTAATAAAATAAAATAAAAAAACACTGCACATGCCCTTCCCAAAATTGTGCTGGCAGTGTCGGTGCCATTTTGGAAAAGGGCAGACAGTCTGCTCATGCACAGAATGGTCTAGCACATTTGCAGGCCTACTGCCTTTTCCAAGGAGAAAGGGGAAAGGGTGTGCAGAACAGCCCCGGTGGCCATTTGGCCTTTACAGTTCTTTATTTTTTATTTTCGTAACAAAAATGGATGCTTTCCCTCCCTTCGTATTCATCTGCTTCTGTTACTCCTGTTTGTCATTTTTATGTTCTAATTAATAGCAAATAGGGTTTTGTTCATTTTATTAAACAAAAATGAATTGCACACCCCTAGTATTTCACCTATTTTATTTCAGTTACTTTGATAGTGCAATTACTTTATTATGAGACTATTAGCACTCTTGCCCATCTACATCACCCAAAACAATGTGACCTCCCAACTATATAAGACACTGCCTGCTCTCAATTGTCAGTTCTTTCAACCCCGAATTCCGATGTGGGGCTGGATGGGTGGGTGTTGTGAGAATGTTTGGAGCCATCTCAAAGAACCTTGTCTACAAGGTACCAACCTTCTTGTCTTCTTCAAGTGGCTCCTCACATTCTCACAACTGGGAGAGTACCAAGCTGTTAATAATGGAGGTGGGAGGAATTCCTTCAATCACCATGTAATTCAGATTCTGAGACAGCCATAAATAAACAATGCAGAGAGAAGCTTATTATAAATACAGAGTAGCAAACTGCCTATGTATTTACAGCATTGAGTGTTGTTCCCAAGAACCTATGATCTTGAGATTGCTACTTTAACGCATAGTGCTTTGTAAACGTGTGTTCTGAGCCAAATTAACTGGTTTACAGATGTCTATAGGAGGAACATTAGCAAAAGTGTCAGGTACATCACTGGCACTATATAAATATAATAATAATAATTAATAATAATTAAATCCGCAACAGAGGAACCCAGAACTCTTGCCAAATTAACTCAAATAAGGAAAGGAGGCACATAGTGTTGCCCCGAACCTTCAGAGGAAGAGGACTAGGGCTGAAAGTCAAAGGCAAAGTGTAGGTACATGGAGCCTAAGTTGTAAGTGAACACAATATGTGAGACTGTACAATGTCTTTACTGCTAACATGGTACAGACGTTAAGGCGGGAGCCTTAACTTGCTATTTCCATGCTTTTTAGTGCATGATTGAATTGGTTAAGAGCCTTAACTCTTCTTGTAAACCAGCGGTTCTTTGATTATGGAATACCCAAGTTTTTTGTTAAATACAATGCAATGGAGAAAAATTGTCCTCCTAGCGCTGTAGAATGCGGAGCAGCATAACCACTATGAGAGCAGGGCTTAGGGGAGGTTAAGGTGGAAGAGATGCTCCCTTCAGTTTAGAAGATTGTTACTTCCTTCAAAGAACAAACAAGGTGAAGTTGGATTTTTACTGATAGCTCCCTGCTTTACTAAGAATGCAATGACTTGGGTTAGTTTAAACATTGCAAACTTCCAAAAACTTAGAATAAAGTTAGCATTGCATAATGCATGGTCACTCTACACTAAAATCTGAGCCAAGCTACTCTGTGGTGTAAATTCTTTGATAAATTTTCCATGATTCTATTTTCTCTCTCCATCTCTCATTTTGTCTTATCTCATTTTATTCGTTGCTACTGTGCCCTACTGATTGCTGCACCTTCAGATAAGAATGGACAATTAACTGCCTAATTATTCCAGTCACACCAACTCATAAGAATTGGTGTGATTGGAGAGCCACTGTGGTGTAGTGGATAGGGTGCTGGTCTTGGACCTGAGAAGCCAGGGTTCAAAACCCGCCCCTAGCCATAAACTCACTGTGTGGCCTTGGGAAAGTCTCTGCCTCCGTTCCACATCTGTAAAACGGGAGTGTGTGTCTGTCACTGTGTTCACCTCACCCTTGTTCATCTTGGATTGTAAGTCCACTGGGCAAGAACCTGTCTGCTCTGCTGTCCGCTGTCAGAGCTTTCCCCCTTGTGCAACACTGGCCATTCTGCTTTCTATAAGGGCCTCCCCCTGGCTAGTTCACTCCTTGTACAGGGCTCCCTGACTCTGCTGTACCCATGTACAGGACCCTCCACCTGGCATAATGCTGCCCATCCTGCAGCTCTCCCCCTGTACAGAGCTCCTTCACTCAATTCTCCTCTGTACAGGGCTCTCCCCTGGCACAATTATGGCCATTATTCTGCAGCTCTCTGTACAAAACTCCCCCTTGGACAGGGCTTCCTTTCTTGCACAACACTGCCTGCTCTGCAGAACACCCCCTATATTGGCTTCCATATTCTTTATCTCCCAATAAAGCTGCTCCCTGTAAAGTGCTCCCCCTGTGCATGGCTTCCACTGTGGAAGTTATTTACAGAGGCTCTGCCCCTACTCTCTCCCCTTAATGTCCTTCCCTTTGTTTGTGCTCCCCTCCCTCCCTGCTCCCCAATAGGATTTCCCTCCATGGGCTGAGGCTTTCTCCACACTTACCACTCTGCCTCTCAGGGCTGCTCTGCATAGGAAATTAACATGGATGGATGACAGAAGCAGAGCCTGACTGTGGGAATCCACACTCAGCCCCTGCTTCTGTCATTCACCCATGCTCCCTCCCTCCAATCCCTGGACCTTACATGCCCCCCTTTCCTTTCCCCTCTGTTAAACACAGTTTCAAACCAAACCTTCAGCTCTCTCCCTTCCACTGGCCTTGCTCTTCTCCTCTCTCCAACAGATCAGCTGCAAACATGGCTGACCAGTCACTCACACTGCCCCCTGGGAGGTGCAATTCCCTCTCTTTACCCAGCACTGATAGACTCTAGCAGGCAGTGCCTGCTGGGAGTTGTAGTCCCCAGTATTCAAGACTGTCTGCTTTTAAACAGTCTCTGGGTTGCACATAGAATGTTCGCAAGCACTCCACACTCAAGATGGTCTCCATAGAGTAACATTGAATTTTCAAGGCGTCATAACTTAAAAACTACTAACCAGATTTTTAAAAAGTAAACCAAAGGCACACCCACCAGCCTCCTTGAATTTTCCAAAAGGCTTACATCTCCTTCCAACCAACACTAAATCCCTCTGACTTGCCCAGATTGAAACCATGTGGCTGGCTGAAATAAACAGACTTCAAAGTGTAGTTTTCCAGCTGAAATATCTCTGCTGTTTTCCAGTCTATTTGGCTAAAATGTGGACAGCTTAAACCTGTTACCGAAGTGATCCTTCACCAAAAAGTGCAGGATCTTAACTTTAATCATATCAATTTTATAAATTATAGAGTGTTCAGACTTTATAATTAGGTATGGGCGAACGCGGTTCAGAGCTCGGCCCGAACTCGGCCTGTTTGGATGACCGAATGCGAACCCGAACTCGAACCCAAACACAAACATACCGAACACCAAACGGCGAAATGGCCGAACAATTTGGTCAGTTTGGATCGCGTTCGGGTGAGTTCGGGTGGCAAAAAAAGGTTCACTGTAAGGTGACAGGGAGGAGTAGTACTAGTCACTGAGGAGCAGACTTCCAGGCACCAGGGGTGGAGAGGCTTGCAAGAAATGAAACTATCTGCCTCCCCCCTTCCCAACACCTTCTGAGCTAGTTACTGTTCCTGAACAGCAGGCATTGAATAGGATTATTAGATTGCTTTAAGTTTCATTTCAGTTTTGTACTGAAATGAAACTTAAACCTTAAACTGAAACCTTGTGTTTGTGATTTCCCCCACATCCCATATATATAGAGGGAGAGGGGGAGAGAGAGAGGGAGGGGTTAGGGATAGTAGTTGTCGGAGCTAGATTAGTGATAGAGATAGCGTTAGTGATTTAGTTTTAGTGTTTGTAGGAGTAGGCCTGTGTACTTATTAGATAATCCATTTAGTTCATAGCATTTAGAATAGTTAATAGCAGTTAGATTTAGTGTATATATATATATATATATAATATTAGATACAAAATAAATTTTAAAACCCCATATAAAAACAAAAAAACCAAATAAAAAACAAAAGAAAACCCTATAAAATCCAATAAAAAACCAAAAAACCATATAAAAACAAACAAAAAAACACCCATAACATTTCCCGAACGGCCGAACCGAATGGCCAAACGGCCGAACTGAACGGACGAACCCGAACCCGGCAAACTAACCGAACGGCTGAACCTGAACCGTGATCTGTTTGCCCGTCCCTATTTATAATGTAGTGTGCAACACATCTTAACTATAGAGCGGCAGAGATGCAAATATCAGTTTTAGTTACAGATATTATTCAAATAACTATCTGAAAATGTATCTGCATGGACAAAACCCACTGTTTGCATCAGCTCTAGTTTTCAGATTACTGCAGAATTATTACCACTTTGTTGTCACAACAGTTACAACTTTGAGGAAGATTAACTATGGAGTTGTTGTTTATGTATACATTGCCCTGCAGTGAGGTCTGCATTTGCGCCACATGCATTTCAATGATCCTTCACTATGATATTTCCCAAAAATGGAGAAGGAATGGAGGATGCCCTTGTGATATCACTGCATGCAACATATTGAGAATAGCTGTCCATGTCAGTGCAAAGGAAATAAATTAATACTGTTTGTATACACATTTCAAGTTGCTAAGCAGTAAATAATCACTCACTAAGTATTACCACAGTTAATTGTGTAGCATTAAAATGTTTGTTTATACAAGACCCTACTCTTTATCCTGAGGAGACATTGTCAAGGAGAGATTGGGTAAAAACAGACATGACTTTGGCCCTCTGTGGCCTGGTTTTGACCTGCTGTAGCCTGGGACCAACCTGTATGTGCATGCAGGCACTGCCAGATGTTGACCTTGAATTGCCCCAGACCGTGTTAATGACTAGCTCAGGCTGCAAGTTTTGCAAATCTCTGAGGGCACAGCGCAGGCTATGCCCCACCTGACCGGACCAAAGCAGGCTAGCATATCTGTTTCTGGGAGGCATACCCACCCCGGCCCAGGGCTTCTATGGGTGACCACCTTGGTTGTGTTTCATTGTCCACCATGGATGCCTGTCATGGCAGGGGGCGGGGCAATGGGAGAAGGGCATGGACAGGGTGGTTCCTGGCTATGGGCATGTTAGTTCACTACCCTTACCTGCAATTTACCACCCCAGGATGACCTGGGGAGTGGTTATTCCAGCTTCACATCTGTTTTTGTACACTTTTTAGAGTATCTTTTGAGCAGGAATATTTGAGGAGCTAAAATGTGGCACTGTTGGATGTATATTTTGAGTAGAGCTGAAATGAGAATCTTGTGCATTCTTGCAAGAATGCACAAGATTCTTGTAACGCCCATTTGAGATCTCGTGAGATCTCGCTGAGATTTCTGAGACTCTCATGAGAGTCTTGAAAATCTCATTAGTGCATTGCGCATGCAAAATGTCCACCATTTCTGCGCATGCGCATTCCCTGTTGGCCATTATGTAAATGTGCAGAGAATTTTTTGAAGGTTCTCGAGAATCTCACAAATATGCGGTGCATGCACAGAATGGCCAACGGGCTGCACATGTGAGAAATGGAGACGGTGGCCATTTTGTGCATGTGCTGTGCTGATTTTAGGCCGCAAAAATGGGTCAAGAATCAACTGATTCTTGACTCATTCTCACAATTCTCAGTGAGAAACCAATTCCTATTGAGGTTTGGCCAGAAATCGAGAGCCAGTTTCAGTTCTAATTTTGAGCGACCCTCAAAGACTTATGCTTGGGTGTCCTCAAAGCTGAAAAGACACTCCACAATTGGTCAAAAAGAACCTTTGAAAGAAAAGCTCCCTGATGAAAAGTCTTTGTCCCCTTGACCACTTGAGAAGAATATTTATTTTTTAATTTCTGCTTATATTTATATGATGCCCTTCCTATCAAGTTCAACTGACTTTGATAATCAAAATGCTAATGAAGTATTTATTCTTCAAACTGCTTTCTTCGCTTTTAATAAAATAAAATAAAAATACAGGTGGCTTTCATAATGCAAAATGCTAACGAATGTTTAATCCAACCTAAGGGTGTTATTTAAACACCAAAACTACTTCTCTCAACAAAATTCCCTGTACAAAATTAAAATGAAGTCCAATATCCTGTAATTCTGAATTGTGATTCAAATGCATAAATTTCTTCAAAGTCAACTGTCCTCATTCAGAACCACTGAAAAATGATATGGAAATTAGTTCAGAATACTCATATAAATTGCCAGCAAGGACATTCTGCAGTTAGAAGTCCTCCATAATGGCATTTCCCCTATATGCTGTCTAACGGAAAGAGTAATAGCTTTCTCAATTAGACCTCCCTGACCTTAAACTTGCAACTGGACACTAGCTGGGATGGAATTGTTATTGCTAACCAATTATGGTGCACATCAGACCTTGACTTTGAGCTGTAGCTTGGTTCAAAACATTTGAAAGGTGTGTCTGTGCTCTGTTTTCTCAGGGACTTTAGGAGCTCTTGACCAAATGACTGTGCTGCCCTCTGAGACAAAGCAATTATCAAGTCAATGGGGTTCAATGTGTTGATTTTCAAAACTCACCTTTTAAACAGAAACCTAGTATCATTCAAACTATAGAGCAACCAAGACTGATCTTTAATACTCCTTTTACAGATGGATAAATTGGACATGTAAAGTAAGGACTCATTCACATAAACATTCCCCTGTGGGGAAAGCTGACATTGGCAATAGCATGTACTAGCTTCCCAGCGGCAGTGGGTACAGTGCGGTGAGGGGAGTGGGGCAAGCTGTGTCTAAAGGGTTTGGGTGACTAGCAAATTCAAACCAAGAAACCCTGCATCTTGTGCTCTGTTGGCTTCCTCGGTTGGAGGGAGGGTTGTGTAAATGAGTCATACTCAATGGGTTGTGGCACAAACCCACACTGGGAGATTAACATGCTAGACTCCTGGGTTGTTCAGTGGAACCTGCATGCAGCCATCGTTCACAGGTTCCACACAATGAACCAAACAGATGGGCAGGAACTCCTACCTTCTGTACTCTGACCCCCCCCCCCCAGACATGGTCGCTTCTTGGAGCACTCTAGGTGCTCCTCCTGATGGACCTGCACACACGCAGAGACACCCTAAAAGACGGAAGGTGGACATGTGGTGCATATTTGCCTGCATTGGCTAGCCTTCACCCGCACAACAGTCACCAGGACAATGCCATGAGTGGGGACTGTGGGACGGGTGGGTGGGTGGGTGTGGGCAAACATCTGATGGCCACCGAATGGATGGGCAAGTGGCTACTAGGGGTTCAGCGAGTACTTCAATTTGTACCTGTAGATAATATAGCCACATTTTGGGGCACCCCATTGAGCACCCAACAGGTTATCTGGGCCCCCATTGAGGGTCTGGATGCCCCACCACCCAGAAATCCATCCCAGAAATGGACTTACTTTCTGAGAAGCTGATCTCAGCTCTCTCTGGGACCTGCGTACTCCCCATGCTGTCTTACCCATCTGACTGCTTCTCCTGGCTGACTCACCCACCTGGCTGCTCCTCCTCCCAGCCATTGCTCAGCTGAAGTGTGTTCTTCCCGTTCCACTTTTCTGAGGGGGCGGGGGGGGGGAGAGAGAGTAAGGAGGCCCCTCCCAGAGTAAATTGGATTAATTGGACATGGAAAGTAAGAGCTTTTCCAGGCTTCTGGCTAGAAAATCTGCCAACCCCCATAGTGGGGTTGTGCATGGGTTGCGCATTGGTCGTATACATGTTGTACTGTGCACCCCCCACTGTAGGGACTGTGGCATGCTGTATGCATATTGATTTTTTGGCCGGAGGCTGGGGTTTGGCATGCCGGGAGGGGCCTCCTTACTCTCTCCCTCCTCCAAACTCAGAAACTCCTCCCTCACCCAGAAAAGCAGAGTGGGAAGAATCCGGATCAGCTGAGCAGCGGCTGGGAGGAGCAGTGGCCAAGTGGAGCAGCCAGGTGGGTGAGTCAGAGCAGGTATAGGTAGCCTTTTCGGTTGTGTTCAGGCACCAACAGGTACCTGACTGCGGCCAGATTGAGTTGGGCACCCAAGATTTGATGGGGTACCCATTTTTTCAGGTGCCAAGTTGCACCTCTAGTGGCCAACCATCCAAAGCAGGTTAATTTGGACTAAATTTGGTCTTGTCTGTTTTCACCCACTGAATGCTATATAAAATCCTTGCTATTTTGATCCTTTGATCTTTGATCCCTTGGTCTCTGTCACTTGATACAAAGGATTTGCTTGCAAAGGTCTAACTCTATCAAGTAGCAATGGTGGTGTGCGATTTGATGAACCTGGAACAAAATTCAATCCCTAATATACATTTTGCCTGTTTTTCACTTCCTATCCCTGGCCATTAAAGTGTGGCCAGAGAGTCCTGGAGTAAGAACACTCTCCTCCACTTTATGCCATTCCCAGTACATTGTATGCATGGACATTAGATTCCATCCTGCCCTTTGCACTGTAGGAAACACCACTGCAAAGAAGGGAGAGTGTCACTAAAATGTAGGAAATCAGTAGCTGTGTAAATACATTGCTATGGGGATTAAGGAACAAATTGTGACTTTGCAATAGGGAAAGGTGTTGTCTGAGTGACTCTAGTGTCTGCCACCCTATAATGAAAGATGAGATGAGAAGTAAGTAGTCCTAGCTCCCACTCATCTACCCTAGTCAATTAGTCAAGCCTCTTTCGCAGTATTTGTGGCGTAACAAAACAAAATCTTAGAAATGAAAATTTTCTTTTTTAAAAGATGGCAGCTTTATATTCCAACTGGGAAAATTCCTAAGACTAGAGCAGCACTGGGGAGCCTCAGGACGTGTCTAGCTTTTAGGTGGTACTTTCCCATTCCTGGATCTGGATCCAGTTCTTGTGTTCAAGTACTGAAAAACTGAACTCAAGCTAAGGGAGCAGAGATAAGAGCATCCACACAAAGATAGTGAACCGATCCATGGCACAGATTCATGATCTGGACCTTCCTCTTCCTGAGTCACACCCTTTAAGCACTCTAGCGCCCAATTTCGATGTGGTCCTCAGACTTAAATTAATTTTCCAAGGAGTCCCTGGGAGGGAAGGTTTTTCCCACCCCTGGTCTAGAGTCAGTAAGCTTTGTCTGAGTTATAAATTTTGGACCCCACCCCATCCTCCCAGCCCATGATTCTGAATGAAATCAGCTGAGTATTCCTGCAGGACATGGTCGTCCCATGAATTAAAACACACTTGTGATCTTCCCTAGGATGCAGAAGGAGAATCTGGATGAACTGGGAAGTACAATTGAATTGTGGATAAAATTGCACTTCTGGCATATAATTGCACTCATAAGTCAAGCCAGACAATTTGATTTTTAATTTCATCAGCTAAATTATTCATGTGAAGATTTCCATGAGCTTTCTGAAGGAACGTTTAAATTCACAAGTGAGCGGTCAACTGTTCCTTTTCTACTTTTGTATGTATGATGATTACTTTAAGAACTGTATGTACGGCAGCTAGCCCCATTCCTTAAAGTAGACCAGAATCCATTTCCAAACAGTGATGTATACAACCATATAAATGTAGAGAACACATGTTGTGTCCTCATTCTGTTTTTAGTATCTGGCACCTGCCGCTGTAAAAAGATCTGCTAACTTGAACTGAAACAATGGATTTTGCATTTGCAGATATTATTTACATGTTTGGATAACTATCAAAATAATGGCTGCAACAGAAGTGGATAGTTGCATATCTGTTTATTCGGTGATTGCTATTACTTCATTTTGGCTACCAAACATGTGCAATAGTGTTATAGTGCCAAACTATTAACTAAATGGCAAAACTATAACTAAAATGGCAAAATTACCGAATAACCAAACTGACATAACAGAAAGGGGTATCTGATTAGGTAGGAGCTGAATAACAGTTATCTGCTTTGTTGGTGCTGGATCAAAGCAGATGAATGCTTGTTTCTTACCATTGTCAGGGGCAGAGTTGTGAAACAATTCAAAATGGAAGAGCCTTCAGTGTGAAAAACGCACCCTGCTTTCATTGTCGACGCACCCCTCCCAAGGAAGACGCGGACACTTGTATGGGTTTGAACGGCCGCACTCTTTATTGTTAGTCGATAAAAAGGGGGAAGAGGTAACCCTCCCACTTCCCCCTTTAAACTGGGGTCCATTAATCTCTTCCTAACTGTTAACCATCGCCGCAGGAGGTTCCCTTACTGTAACAGGCGCTGTCCTTGTGCCCTGTTGCCCATTTGCCATCTTCGGGTTAAGCCCGAGGGGAATCCTCCTGTGCCCTACCTTAACAAACTTCTTCAACTTACACCCTGCCCCCATCCCGGTTTCACCGGGCCAGAGCGGGTTGTTCGTTCCTATCCCCTCTCGCCTACCAAGGCGGGGGTTTAAACAACAAGGATGAGGACACCGTAACCTCCTGTTTGGTACATGGTCCGCCCAGCAGGCTCGGCCGCTCGTCTCTCACCCTTGGGCTGACCATACAGTGGGCCGCACTGAGCGGCTATGGATGGCCTATACCCATCTCTTAAGGAGATGTTGCTACCCTATGCTATGTTAACCTTTTAAACTTTTAACCCTTGGCCTGAAATCAGGCTACCGCCACCAGAACCGCCAGCTTTGCTTGGCTGGTTCGCCGCCAAAATACCACTTCACAGGATTTTTGTTAGGCTGTTTTTCAGGGCTCCAAGATATATGTCACATCCAGTGTCCGATAAATGGACCCCATCGCTCCGGTATAACTCGTCCCTATCGTGCCTAATTGCTGTATGCTTAATTGTTATTCCCCCCATTCGTTGAAGCCAATTGCTAATTTCCATGTTAGCCCTTTTCCTAGCCCGGTCCACTCTGCCTGGGTGATGGGCGTTAGCCCATACCCTCCGTTGTAACATTTCAGACCAAACCAAGGTGCACTCTTGGAATCGATCCTGCACCTGTTGCAGGTCGGCCTTGGCCCTCTTTGTTAGCCACAGCCCCGTAACTTTGGGCAGGTTGTTTTCTCCTAAATGTATTATAATTATTGCTGGGGGTGGAAATTTAATTGCTGCCGCGGTCAGCGTTGGGAGCAGCTGCTCCCAAAGCATTCCCCGACGTCCTAGCCAAATTATGTTTGCCTTATCTCCTATGCCTAGCTGGGTGCCCCATCCAGTACGCGCGGCCATCTTCCCTGCCCAGTGAACGATGCTGTGGCCGACGATCCACACCACCTGCCGTCCCCTTGGAGGTCCCGGGTCTGGAAAAGAAATCATGTTTATGCAATTGCTGTTGTTTACTCTGGTTCACTATCCTTCTCGGTTCGGTGTCCCTGATGTACGAGCGATAAGCTGTTGACCGCCATCTCCCTATATGCTGGATACGTTCAGAAGGCAGACCCATGTCTGCTGCTACCGATGCCGCCCCTATGCGAAAGGAGTGTGCAGTATAACAAGTAGGGTCCAGGCCAGTTACTCTAACGCACATGCTGAGGACTGACCCGAACTGATATCGAGTTAACGGGGTACCGTCTCTGTGGAGAAATAACGGGCCCTCAACCGTTGGGCGGGATGTTAAGTATTGCTTCATTCCTGCAACCGGGCATACACTGGTATCATCTGAAGGGCACAGTCTCACTACTCTGCCCTTTCCTCTCTGGTCTGCCTTAGATTTCCTTAGATGCAACAACAGGGTGTCCCCCTGCCAACCCAGGTCTTGGATCTGCAGGGCCGCCCCCGACCTATCTCGCCGTGACTGGGCGACTATCTCGCTGATCCTGAATGCTCCAAATAGTGCCACCCGGAATGCCGTATCAAAGAGAATCACCTCGCTTTCCGAGTGACACACGGTGTGTAACGCCTGGTTAATAGCCGTGAGGACCTGTGGGGTGATAGGAGCCCTCAAGTCCTGAGTCTGGGGGGCACTACGGGTCCAACTCTCCTTCAGGCGGCTCATAAAAAAGCCGTTATCAGGAGAGGAGTGTCCCGCCAAGCGGCTCATAAAGGAGATGGCCGATACTTTTCCTCCAATGGTGCCTGGTGCTAAACCTCGCTCCCTGAGTTGGAGCGCAAACTGAAGCATCTGCCCCTCAGGAATGGGGAATCCTAGTCCCCAACCTTTCCCTGACCTGTAATCCTGGAACTCTTTAAAGGCCATTTCATACGCCCGTCTGGTTCTAGGCGCGAGGGATCCCTGCACTGCCTGGTTTAGATCTAGAATCCAAGGCTCCACATGTCCCTCGGGAACGGCTCGGGCTCCTTCACAGCGTCTGGTGCGAGCTGGCGAAAACGGTCTGTCTGAAATCGAGAAAGGGCATCGGCTATGCCGTTATCGATCCCGGGCACGTGCTTAGCCACGAACAAAATGTTTGCCCTCAAGCATTTGAGTACAAAATGCCGGACCAGCCGCATGACCCTTTCTGACTTTGACGACAGTTTGTTAATGACATGAACCACAGCCAAGTTATCGCACCAGAAAAGGACCCTTTTGTTGGAAAAATCCCTTTCCCACAACTCGACTGCCACCACTATGGGGAAGAACTCCAGGAAAGTTAAATCCCGGGTCAGCCCTATTGCTTCCCAGTCATCCGGCCACGGGGCAGCACACCATTTTCCTCGGAAGTAAACACCGAAGCCGCATCCGCCTGCTGCGTCAGATTGTATTTGGAGCTCCGCTTCCAGCAGGAGTCGCTGCCGCCAGAAACTCACCCCATTATAGCCCTGGAGGAAGGCCTCCCAGGTAGCCAAATCCTCCCGCATCACCCTCGTCACTCGAACGTGATGATGCGGGGGACGGTCGCTCCCGATGTGGGCATACAATCGTGACATAAAGGCTCTTCCTGGTGCAATGACTCGGCAGGCAAAATTAAGGCTGCCTGTGAGGGATTGCAACTGCTTAATCGTTACCTTGGTGGCTGCCCTTGTCGCCGTTATCATTTCCTTAAGTGCTTGTAGTTTATCAGCTGGTAAGCGAGACAGCGATTGTGTTGTGTCGAGTTCTATACCTAGGTAGGTTAAACGGGTCGTTGGGCCTTCGGTTTTTTCCAGTGCTAATGGTACCCCCAACTCCTCGGTTACACTCTGAAATGCCCTCATTCCTATTGCACATTCCCTGGTTGCCGCCCTTCCCGCGAAAAGGAAATCGTCTAAATAGTGCGTGATCAAGCTCCGCCCTGCGCGCTGTCGCGTGATCCATTCCAAAATTGTACTGAACTTTTCGAAAGCCGCGCATGAGATGGAACATCCCATGGGCATTGCTTTATCGAAATAGAATTTGCCCTGAAACTGCATCCCGAGGAGCTCAAAGTCCTCAGGATGCACTGGCAGGAGGCGGAAAGCTGACTTGATGTCGCATTTCGCGAGAAGGGCGCCTTTTCCGCAGGAACGCACCATTTCGACTGCAGAGTCGAAAGATGCATACCTTACAGAGCAGAGTTCGGGAGGGATCGCATCATTCACTGACTCCCCTTTGGGGTGGGACAAGTGGTGAATCATGCGATACTCTCCCGGGGTCTTCTTTGGTACAATACCCAGAGGGGATATACGCAACGTGGGGATCGGCAGTTCATTGAATGGGCCCTGTATTCTACCTTCCTTCACTTCCTTCTCGATCTTCTGCTGGACTAGACGCTCATTGCCCTGTACAGATTTCAAATTCTTTGCCCCCAAATGATAACGCGGGCCCTGGGTGGGAATCCTGAAACCAAGCCTAAATCCTTCGCTAACGTAATTGGCGGTCAGACGGTCAGGATAATCTCGGGCCGCTTCCAGTAAGGCCTCATGCCGAACCGGAGTTGGCGCCCTTACCCACTGGCTGGTTGGCGTTCCCCGTGCCAGGGGGGGGCTGTCTATTACCTGCTCGCCCCTTGTTTTTGGTTCCGTATTGTCGAAACCTGCTACATGTGGAGGCGGCGTGTTCGCCCGCACACTGGGTGCACACATGTTTGAATCTACACTGGGCACGAAAACACCTGCCCCCGTCATTAAAATCCCAGCATGTAGGAGCTGCTGAAGGTAGTCGTGTTCTGCCCCTTTGTCCCCCTTCCACTTGCTGTGTGCCCCCCGTGCGCGAGAGGACATGACCGCTGTCTGATCGCGGGGCATACCTTGCACAGCTAATGCACTCCAGCCATATGTCATGGGCATGGAGGTCCCAGCGCAAGCGGGGGTTATTGGCAGCTCTACGGCGAAAAGATTCGTCGTAGCGCAGCCAAGCTCCCGGTCCACCTGTATCATAAGCCCGGCGCACGATGTCCGAGTACTTAATCATCTCGAGCCCGCGCTCGGGAAATCTGGCCATTGTCACCCCCATATATATTGTATACGCAGCTGTCCAGTTGGACCAGGTGCGTTCAGCCTTTGGCTTTTTAAACTTCTCCTTCTCCTTCCTTTCTTCCTTCTCGTTAGGATCTGGTATGGGGTCACTAAAAAGGAGGGCAAATATATCAATATATTCACCGCTCCATATTTTCTCCTTAGTAGCCTGGAGAAGGTGCTCACCTAACGGTGCTGATACATCGGCATGACCCCCAGACAGAGGGCGTGGCTCCTCCCTGTGGCCGCAGCACAGTGTATTACGCCCCCTGCAACACTGGTCCGCCCCCCATACTTGGGCAGCAGCTTTGTACCTGGGGGCTGGGTAGTGCTGGCACCCGGTATGGTGGTGTTGAGGGAAACGACCCCCGGTATGCCCTCCCCACTCCCAACTGGGGGAGGCCTGGCTCCATCCCCTTTCCATGTGGGTACTTGCAAGTGGGATACACTCCTCCTCGTGGTTTCTGTCAAGGCCTGTACACCCAAATTCGCCATTTCCTTCCCACCAGCTGCTGTCCACTCGCTCACCTTCGCAAGCTTCCGGGTCGTACCGTGATCTTGCGCCCCCGATAGTGCGTCTCAGCCCTTGTTGCCCGTGGTGAGCTGCTTCCAGGCTCTCAGTCAATGCTTGCATTCCTTCTTTGAGTGCCTCGATCTGAGCCTGGAAGTCGGGTGTGTCTTCATCCCTCTGTCTGCTGGGTCCTGGCTCCTCCTCTCTTCGTCTGCTGGGTCCTGGCTCTTCCTCCCTGTAACGAAAAGGGAGCGCCCGGCGCCGCCCACTTCCTTGGCGGCGCTGGCCCTCCTCATAGTCTGGGGGGGTATCCCCCATTCCCCGGTCTCCCGTAACCGCTTGGGTGGGCTCATCCTCACCCCCCGCCCTGACATCTCTCCCCTCCCCCCGTGCTCTCTCAAGCTCTTCTACGCGGGCTTGATATCCCTCCAGCTGTGCCTGCATGGAGCGAAGGACAGCCTCCTGCGATGCCCCATCCTGTTGTTTTCTTTTGGCTCCCGGCTTTTGGGGGGGGGCCTTAGCCACTTTCTTTGCTTTGGCACTGCCCTGCCCTTTTCGTGTGCGAGGGGCCATGCCTACCCCCACGTCTGGAACAGCCCTTTTTAAAAAACCTCTTGGGGGGGGGGGGCAGTAAGGCCCTTTGAATAGCCCAGTGACGGTGGGTGGTGGGCACAACGGAGGGAAAAAGGCAGTGCCCCCCACTGAAGGCCAGCTGGGCCCTGTCCTATTGTTTAGCCCAGTGAGAATGCCTTGTTGGGCTCTACTGTTGGGGGTGGGTGGGTGGTAAAGGGTGTCCTTTGCACCCCTTGGCCCGGTTCTGTGGCCTCCCTACCTTGAGGCAGGAGGCTTAATGGGAGGCCGCTCGTGGCCAAGCAGGCCGGGTAATTAAGGCAGGCAGGGGGTAGAGAGCTCGAGGCGCCCAGCCGGGCCGCCTCTAGCCCGCAATCTGCCCTGGGGCCGAGCTCCCTCCGAGGTCAAGTCACGGGGGGGGGGAGGCTCGTGGCCCAGGAGGCCGGTGATTTTAAGGCAGGTGTGGGGGGGGTTGAAAGCTTGATGCGCCCCGCCGGGCCGCCCCCAGCCACCACGTGCCCCCCAATCTACCCTGGGGGCCGAGCTCCCCCCGAGGTCAAGTCACGGGGGGGGGGAGGCTCGTGGCCCAGGAGGCCGGTGATTTTAAGGCAGGTGTGGGGGGGGTTGAAAGCTTGATGCGCCCCGCCGGGCCGCCCCCAGCCACCACGTGCCCCCCAATCTACCCTGGGGGCCGAGCTCCCCCCGAGGTCAAGTCACGGGGGGGGGGAGGCTCGTGGCCCAGGAGGCCGGTGATTTTTAGGCAGAGGGGGGGGGGTTGAAAGCCTGAGGCGCCCCGCCGGGCCGCCTCCAGCCACCACGTGCCCCGCAATCTGCGCTGGGGCCGAGCTCCCTCCGAGCTCCAGTCACGGGGGGGGGAAGGCTCGTGGCCCAGCAGGCCGGGTGATCAAGGAAGGCGGGGGGGTAGAAAAACTCGAGGCGCCCCGCCGGGCCGCCTCCGGCCGCCACGTGCCCCGAACTCTGCCCCTGGGCCGAGCTCCCTCGAGGCTCGAGTCACCCGGGGGGGGGGGAGGCTCTCACCAGGCGTCCCCCAGGTCGCGGCTACCGTTTAGCCCTTTGCTGGGCTCACTTTCCCCTTGCGGCAAGGCCTGGCTCCGTCCAACAGGCCTGCCGCGTGGTCCACTCCCCGCTCGTCGCCCGGCCGAATGAAGCGGCTGAGCGGGGAGTCTAAGATGGCGCCCGGGAAATCCCGCTCTCGCGAGAGTCCCGGGCGCATTTCAATTCGGTTGCTTAGCAACCAGGCCGCTCCCTCGTCCAGGCAGGCGGCCGCTCCTTTCCCCGTCCTCCTTCCCTGGGAAGGTAAGCGGGCGCCGCCAAACCCCCGCCGCAGCTATCGCGGAGGGGACTTTTCATAGAGATTTAATAATTCTCTTTTTGTTGTTTCCATTGATCTGTAATAAAAGGCATCCACATGTTAGAAGGAAGAGGAACCATGGGGCAAAATGCTGCCATCATCTTCATTATTTTAAGTGCAGTTGGGCAAATATAGCTCAGGACCAATGATACTTGGACCATGAGCACATTATACAATTGATACAATTACCCTGTTCCTCTGAACTAGTGCTGGAACTTGGTCCTTGTTTTTTTTCCAAAATTTACTGAGGAATGGGCTATTCGGCCTCAGTTTGCCAAGTATTGAATTTTTGAGGACTTGTCCTGAAAATTCGGTACTCAGTCAATCCTTGGTCGAGTGCAGGGGGTGGGGCGGGGGAGGACAGAGGGCAGCGGTTGTTGGGAACAGTGTAGCAGGGTCCACGGGAGGAAGGTAATAGGCCAGCGTGGACCTGGGAATGGGGTTGGGGGCCTAGCGAAGAGCTCGCAGGAGTTCAGGGTTGGGGTACTTAAGGTGGTGGGGACCTATAGAGGAGTTGGGGTAGTGTGTTTACCCTCTGGTGGGGGTTCTGCAATGTTTGGCCTCTTCCTGGGCTGGTAATTTAAAAGGGAAGAAAAAAAAAACTGGGCATGCTCAGAAAGGCCTAAATGACAATTTCTGAGCATGCTCAGACCTATCCAAGATGGAACTTGCAGTGTAAACATGCTGCACATGCCATCTTGGATGCGCCAGCCAATTCTGGGCATGCTCAGAAGAACTGGATGGCCACATCCAAGATGGTGCCTGCAGCATGCTGACACTGCCAACACCACCTTGGAGAGGTCTAAACATGCTGAGCATGCCTGATTTTTTTCTTTTTTTTCTTTTTCTTTTAACTTACCAGCCCTGAAAGAGACCATGCATTGCAGGACCTGGCCCCTGCTGGCCTATTCCCTGCCCTGCAGCCTCCCTCTGCCCCCCCTCCCCCGCCCACCCAGAGAATGCCGAATATTGTCCAAGGACTGGCCCAAACACTCAAGACTGGTCCTTGGACCCTCGGAAACTCATGATTTTTTTCAATACTCTGAACAGCCCTACCCTGAACCAAGTTGATCTGCATTTTTGGAATGAGTTTTAGAGATCTGTTGTGGATTTTCAGCTGTGACATATTTTCACAGTCAGTGCCAGTTGTAGAGCAATTGTGTGTGATGTCACTTTGCACATGTGTGCAAAACAGAATACTTTCTTGTGCATGCAGAAAAAAGTATTTTGTTTTGGGTGCATGGACAAAATGACACTGTGCATGATTGCACACCACAGCATGGTGTCATGTGCATGTTACTCCAGTTGCCCTCAAGAAAATACTTTTTGGAGCATGTGCAAAAAAGTAATCCGTGTTGTATGTTTGTACAAAATGGCACCACACATAATCTGGATGTCCAGTGGAATAGGACCCAGACCATGACCAGTCTGTGTTTTGCCATAGCCAGATTGAATTGAATAGATCCATCAGAGATTTATCAGAGATGGAAACTGCCAAGAAATTCTGCTTCAGCTCTAGCTCATGAACAGCAAGTGACTCATCAGTTTATGACTTATAGCTTTTTGTAGCTACATCCAGTCGCCTGCAGCTGCTCCAGCCAGGGGGACACTGATGCTTTGAAAGCCCATCACCTCTTTAGCATTAACAGTTGATGGGCCACTGTTTTGGACAAAAGTTGATAGACATCTGGAGTTATAATCTGTTCCAAGATAAATTCCACATCTTATACTGCTTCCAGTGGCTTTCTGATTAACACTGACTTGCTTATGTGCCTCCTTAGTCAGGCAAATCTGAGGGGTCATTGTCACAGCACTTGTTTCGGGTGAACAGTGGCCCAAACCCACATTCTGAGCATTGTTGTGTGAAATCCTTACCACTTCCTGTGCTCCCTGATGACCTCTTGTTTCCTGCCACCTGATGCAAGAGCTTAGCCATTGAAATAGAGGAAAATCAGCTTCTGTGTGCATGCATTGCTACAAGACCAGGCAAACACAGATTAAAGACCAAATGATGAGACTGCAATGGGGAAGGGTGTTGCATGAATGAGCCCAGATTATCACTTCTTGACTTGTTGGTCTAGGAGGGGTATGAGTCTTGCTTTGTATGTGACAGGTCCCAGATTCAAAACCCAGCAGGCCCATGTTAAAGGGAGCAGACACCTTACCTTCTGAAAACATTTTTGGGGGTTGGACTAGATGGCCCCTGAGGTCACTTCCAACTCTACAATTCTATGATTCTTAGGCCCAGTCACATGACCACATAAATTATTTATTATTTTTATTATTTATAGAGCACAAGCAATGTACCTGTACTGTACAATCCACACTCAGAGACAGGTCCCTACCCCCAAGGGTCTTACAATCAGAGATGACGGAGAGGTAAACATCAGGAAAGACGAGTACATTCATGGGGTCAAGAAGTTACAGGCTCAGACTCACATGCTTCGCTTAGTTACAGGGAATTAGGTTCTGAGTGAGAAGGAAAGGATGCAGTATCACTCATGACAAGCTAGGGAAGACCTGATGGAAGAGGTGGGTTTTCAGGAGGGATTTGAAAGTTGGAAGGGATGGGAGGGAGTTCCAGAGGGGCAGCAAGGGAGAAGGGGCGAAGACGTTTAGAGGAATAAGGGGTTCATGAGCAGGCAAGGATGGGGGCAGAGGAGGAGAAAAGCTCCTGGGCAGGAGCATGGTGGGATACAAGAGTGAAGAGATATGAGGGAGCAAGACCATGAAGAGCCTTGAAGGTGAAGGCCAGGAGCTTGTGGTGAATGTTCCTGTAGAGGGAGCCAATGCAGGGTGGAGATGAGAGGTTGTACATGGTGAAAGCGATGGGCAAGGTGGATGATTTTGGCTGCAGAGCATTGAATGGAGATGAGGAGGGCCAGATCAGAGCAAGGAAGGCTGGTAAGGAGGAAGTAGCAGTAGTCAAGGTGAGAGATGACTAGAGTACGGACTAGGGTTTTTGCAGTGGCAACAGTAAGGCAAGGTCAGAAGTTAGCAATATTGTACAGAGCAAAGCGACGGAATTAGCAACAATCTGAATCTAAGGCTTAGAGAGGGAGGAGTTGAAGATGAATCCCAGGCTACGGGCCTGAGGGACTGGCTAGATGGTGACTCCCTTAATGGACAAGGAAGTAGGAGGGGAGCATTTTTCGGGGAAAGATGAGAAGTTCAGTCTTGACTTGACTTGTTGGTCTAGGAGGGGTATGAGACATCTAGGCAGAGATGTCAGCAAGACAGTCAGTAATACGAGTCTGGATGGAGGGAGAGAGTGTGGGAGTGGGGAGAGAGAGTTGCATGCCATCAGCATACAGGTGATACTGGAAGCCGTGGGTTTCAATGAGTTTACCCAGAGGAAGAGTGTAAAGGGAGAAGAGAAAGGGCTCCCAAGATGTGGATCTTAGTTCACACCATTAGTTCATCTGTTGTTCTGGTGTCTTATTAAAGTAGAATTGCGTTTTTTTGATGGAGCACCATGTTCTGTTTGATAATCATATTACTTTTGTAGAAATACGGGTTTTGTGTTTGTGAAGCATTTTATTTGTATCTTTGTTTGTTTGTTCACATGGCAGGTAATTCTTTCATGAAGGCCCAGAGTCTGCATGGAGGAAAGCTTGTTCTCTCACAGGTCACTGCCCTCTTAATGAAGCGTTTTCATCACTCCCGTCGAGACTGGAGAGGAGCTCTGTCCAGTGTTCTGCTACCTGTCCTTTTTGTTGCTATGGCAATGGCCTTGTTTACCGTGAAACCATTGGCCATTGATTATCCTTCACTCAAGCTAACACCAGGACTTTATGACAATGCAGAATCATTCTTTAGGTAAGGGGGGAAAAAAGAAAAAAAAAACATTCAAGACTATCAGTAACTCAGGAATAGGATCATTATGCTTCAAAAATCTCTTTTTTATTTAAGATATAATTCCTCTAAGTAGAATAATCATAACTCAAAGTTAGATTAAATTTTTCTAAAAAAATCTATGAAGCTCTAACAACATCAGCAATTTATTTTTTAGTAATCTAATTTCATTTTTGTGTTGAAAAACGTATCTGTTTAAAGAAACGTCTATCTGTCTAAAGAACAGAAATGTATTTTTTGCTACATCATGCCTGAGAATGAGCAAGGTGAAGATTGATTTGGATGGTCTTTGAAAAATGTATGTGTGTTTGTAAATGTTTCTATCTATCCCTTTAGCCTGCTTTCACATAGCTTACATAGTCTGCATGTATCATCAGTGCAAGGTTTCAAGGTCTGGAGATGCATGGCAATACTCTTAAAGTCCTGAGTCCCCTACTTTTGAACTTTTTAACCTTTGTATTTATGGCTTATATTTATGGCTGAGTTTACTAGGTGTTCAGGTGCTTATTTTGACGCATACAATGTCTGCAGGCTGTGTATAAAAGGTCCCTCTTCTCAACCTGGGACAAATGCAGACTCCATCCTACGCTGCCATGCTCAGCTGGATTTAGATCTCCCTCCCTCTCCCACATGCCTGATATATGTCAAAATAGCAGGTGCAGATTATATCATGGTAACACATAGTTTTGTTCAGTATTAATGATGCCTTCATGCCCTATGATTTTGTGTTTCATTATTGTTTGACTTGTTAACTGAGGGTGCAAAGTTCCATCCACTGGGTTTAGCTCCCATTGACTTTAATGGTGGAGGATTATCTGTCCTAAATTATACAAAGATAGTAGTCTTCTTTGACAAAGAAAGTGTTGTAGTCTAAAATAAGCCATGCAAAATAAGATGGATTTCAAATTAATCAAGTTTTATTCCTGCTCTCAAACTGGGTTGCAAAGAAAGTGTTGTAGTCTAAAATTTTGAAGTACTGCTTATCCTGGGACCTCTGACAAATGGGACTTAATTTGGAATGTAGTATTCAAAAAGGGAGGGCAAAGCTGGATGTAAATCAGTGGAATTTAAGCTACAAAAGGAGCAATATCTCCCCTCCAGATGCACCAAATTGTTACAAAGTTTTGATTCCCTGCTTACCTATGGCTCTTCTGCCTCTCCACAAAAGTTTGTTAAAATTTTAAGGGCGCAAGCGCACACATGGTTATTGTATAAATGTACTTTCTAGAGCTGAAACTAAGGGCCTTTTCACACAGGTGACACCCCCCCCCCCCATTGCACATGTGTGCGGGTTGGGGTGCCCATGTAAATGCTGCAGTGGGTGCGGGAGGGAGGGATGGGTGGGTGCCTATGGGAACACTGCAGGTGGTGGGTGAGGGTGCCTGTGCGCTCCCGCGCTCCTCCCACCTCCACCCATCACTCACGCATAGAGCAACAGACGCCAATGCTGGTTGCTCCCTGCATGGAGATAGGAGGAATGGGCGCGCACCTGTGGGAACAGCCACACACCCACCTCCACCTGCCACCAGCACACACCCATCCCCAAACCCACTGTGGCCTGTGTGAAAAGGGTCTAATATTAAAAAACCAAAGCAAACCTGTCAAATTTGCTGCACACAAGCAAAAAATGGTGGAGTAGATAACCATCCCTGTTGGTTCCCACACCCAGTTTGGTTATTTCAGCATTTTGACTATACTAGCACGATTGCGAAATATTACATAACTGAGATAACTGATATGGAATGCGCTCCCCTAAAACAGATATGTGAATACCTGTTTCAGTCACAGATATTATTCGGATATGCAGAGGGCTACCCAAAATGTGACTGTTACCTGCAAATAATAAATCTACCCATTTCAGCTCTGCCTCTTTCCATAGGAAACCAGGCTCAAAAGAAGGATCATATTCTTGAATTTCAAATATGAAGCATGGCTTATAGTTCTTTTCTGTGAGAACTCATGGGTCCATGCGAGTCTACATAATTAAATAAAGCATAGAGACAGCTTTATCAGATAGTAGGGCAAACACTGATGTAGTAAAATTCCCCTTTAATCTCCTTATGTTTGAGCTTTTTAAACTAGAGCATACTTAATCATTTTTTTTCAACCAAGGAAAAATATTGCCATGCATGCCCCTGCCTCAGCAAAGATTTTATCTGTGAATAAATATATGGCTCGGGCAGATTTATTTTCATGGGGATCCTATATTCTAGTATCACTACTTTCCAATTAATATATCAGTTCTTGAATCTGATTGTCGCTGTCCTAATGATTTTGTTGTTTCCCTTTGAGTAGTGCTGAAGGTGAAAATTTAGTCAACCTTTCTCATGTGCTGCTGAGACATTTTGCAGACTGGGATCACCCGTGCGTATATTCAAGACAAGATGGGTAAGTGTGGATAATCCAGCTTTCTTAGCAATTAGCATTGAATTGCTAATTTAGCCATGGAAATTGCAAAGGCAAAAATAAATAATAATTACTACTTGTATTTCATGCTTCAGAATACTTTATGTTAATTTGCTAATATTTACTCATTAGTCCTGATTAGGCATTATCTTAATTGCATTTAAAATAATGGCTTTACTTTTTACTTAGCGAAAATATATTGAAAAGAATATCTATGCCTCCATATATAGTACATTGGATAATATGCATTCATGTAAATATTTTATTATGCTATTTTATGTTAGGCATTGCGTGTCCATTTTAGTGTGACTTTGTAAATATTGAACCAAATGATAAGTTAGCTTGTATCTAAAATATGTAATAGGCTTAGGCTGATTCTCTGTAGATCTCATCCAAAGCCCATTAATGGATACAATGTGTGAGGTCCCACCAGGCTAGAACCAAGCCTCAGGGACTTTGGCTTGGTTGCCTTAGATACGATGCACTAGAAGAGCTGCTCAGGGGTACATTACATAGGGTACGAGATCCTGCCTCCACATTCCCCTGCTTTTATTGGTCAGTCAGGGGTGTAAAGGAGCATGACTGACCAGCAGGCTGCTTGAGCAACCAGAAGGGGAGTGCAGAAAAAAATAGTATTAGTTTTTATTTTAGTTTTAATTATTAAAATCACATTAGTTTTAGGTTTTTTAGTATTAGTTATTCCCATCCCATTGGTTTCAGTTGGAAATGGATATCCAGCTGCAACATCTTCATTTGTCATCCTATTTTCATGAAATTTGGAAGGATTGTACCCCTCATCCAGGGGTTCATCCCTCCTGAAGTTCAGAAGTATTGGATAAAGGGTTCTGCAGTGCACTTCAAAAAGCAATACACACTTCAAAAAGCAGTACAGAACATTGGCCCATATAAAATGCCCCACAGATCCCTGTGTAGAGCTGTGTGTGCACACAGCCACACATAACTTGTGCATATCCACACTGCTGGCACATTGTGCCGTGTGTAAACCATGCGTGCACACACACGGAACTCCGCATGGGGATCTGCGGGGCATTGGATTGGGGCCAATGGCAATATTACACAGACAAGGATTACAGACAAAGACAAGGAACAGTGGGAATAATGGGAAGGAAGGGATGCAAGACAGAGAAATAAATCTGGTTTTTATAACTGTCAATTTGTCTAAGTGAGGTTGAGTTAGAGCAACTACAGAGAGACTGAGAGAAAAAACAGCAAGTGTTCTGACTGAGACTGAACTAACACTGGCAAAGTTCCTCAGCTTGGCAGAAGGTTTATTTATTTTATTTATTTATTGGCATTTCTATGCCGCCCCCTCATGCCCACAGCATCTCAGGGTGGCTAACAATACAGTAAAACAATAAAATACATTAAAAACTGACATCAATTTAAAAATAATTTTAAAACCCCCAACCCTAACCCTACCTTCCAATTCCCCCAAATTCTCCACCCCACCAATTTCCTCCATTGACCCCTCCAAAGGCCTGGGCGAACAGCCAAGTCTTGCATGCCCGCCGAAAGGCGAGCAGACCCGGGGCCACGCAGGCTTCCTTTGGAAGGGAGTTCCACAACTGTGGCCCGACCACCGAGACTGCTCTCTCCATGGTGGCCCCCTGCCTTACATGGGGGACCTCCAGATAGGCGCCCCCAGTGGATCGGAGGGTCCGTCCTGAGTCATGGGAGGCGAGGCGGTCCCCCTTCAATCCGGTGTTGAAGGTTAAGAACAACACTCACCATTCTCTCTCCCCAAAGCCATCCTGAGTCCCTTATTGGTACAGAAAGATTCATTCATGGTTCCCCCTCCCTTCTGACTCCCTTTTGAACTCTTCTTAGCAGCAAGGCACAGACAGGCAGGAGCCATGGCATGTGCTCTAGGGGTGTGCATGTTGTTTTTGTTATCACAATAGCAATAATGAATATTGTCATTTTCATTATTGTTATTACAATAAAGAAAATGACAAATAATAATAATGAAAATAGAAACATGAACAACATTTTGTTTTTGAAATAAAGGGAAAACACTGAAAAACATATTTCTGGCTATAACCTTTTTGTTACTTATTCAATTGTGATAAACCTTGGGGTGCTTGTACCCCCCCAATTGAGGACATTACATGTACCAATTTCTGAAACAATTTGAGAACAGACACAGATTTTAGAAGCAATTGAATGTTGTGATTTTAAGAAAATCTCCATATACATTCATGGCTACAACGACTTTGTCTTCCATCCAATTGTCATGGATCCTATGAATATTATGTCCCTCCAGAAGGTTAACAGACCTGCTAATTTTCAAAAAGATTGGATGAAGGGTCCTGATGGTATAATACATTAGCTTGTAAATACATTCCCAGCTGTACCATTTGTATATTCCATCCTGTTTTCAAGATATTTGGCAGTAATATATCAAATACCTTCCCTGTCATCTCTGCCAAACTACAGGACAATTTGATAAAAGAACTCAATTTTATAAGCAATTGAAGTTGTCCCCTTGAAGACCATTATTCAGATAAATAGCAGCATATGCAGTGCCAGTCAGAGGCAGGCACCTGGCATGGCAGGTGGAGGGAGACTGTAGGAGGGAGAATTGGGAGCAAACCAAAAGACTGACAGACACATTCACTGGCCATTACTGCATGCTTCCAGCTTTACAGGACCAATTGGTAGTGGCTTTGAGGCGGGCATAGGGGCCAGCCTTCAGGCGGGCATAGAAGGGACATAACTGGGACTTTGGGGATAGCATCCCAGAAATCAGGAGACATAGTTTACACATCCAGGCTGGCCAATTATCATCACAATCACATCCTGTCGCACTGTGACAGAGGACATAAGAGAATCTCTATTGGCTCTTTGCTAAACAGATGTTTCTGACTTCCCAGTAACAAGTGATGGAGAGATGTTGGGATGGTAACAGCACAGAATGAGGATATTTGGTTGACATTTCTGCTGGCCAATTGGCATCACAAGCCGATCTTATACCACAGTGTCATGTAAGAGAATCCCTGGCATAGGCTCCTTCTCTGCATATGCTGTGCAGGCTTATACAATTGGGACCCTTTATTGCATATTTCTGATATTTAGCAGAAATGATTGTGAAAGTGTTATATACGGGTCTGCTAAATTTCATGGTCGCTGGTTGGACTACAAAGATGTTACAGTCAGACATACATTTATAGGCTAATTGCTTATATTACCAGAAGCCTTTATCCAATCCTTCTGAAAGTTTTCAGAGATAGTAAATATGAGAAGGCGTATAAACTTGCCAAGTTTCATGTACATTAAATGTGATTTTAAAAAGGTACACCTAAGAATGTATATGAAGATTTCTGCAAAATAAATTAATTCAACTGCTTCTAAAATTGGATTCCTTTATCCAATTGTAATGTCTTCCATTGGAGGTATAATCACTCCATGTTTCAGCCAATTATAGTGAAAAACAAAAAAGGCACAGCCATAAATGTGTTTTCCATTGGAACCAATGAAAAAGGAAAACAAAAGTAAAAATGAAAATGACAATTTGATATTTATGAAAACAAAAATGGCAAATTTAAATAATGAAAATGACAAAATGAAAACAAAAATGACATGGGCCCCTGGTGCACACCTCTAATGTGCTCTAGCCCTTCATGCAGCAATCAGAGCAGAGCTAATAACTAATACTAAAATGTATTTATTTTTAATTATTATCCCATTCATATTAATTATTGTAATAACTAAAATGACTTTTTTGTTTTAGTTAACTAAAATGAATGCACATCCCTATTCCATATAGTCATTGCTTAGGGCCTATCTGTGTTTCTGTGCTGTTACCTTGCTTTTGCTCTGTGCTGCCTTTGGAATCTGTCCGCTTCTTCAATCCTGCACTCACCCTTTTTGGGACATGGCTTCTGCTCCTGTCCTGTGTCGTTTATCCAAGATTCAGATACCGATGTGACCTCTGCACTGCTCTTGCTCTTTGAACCCATGCAGTAGCCAAGCCCTGGTGTAGCTGCTATTCCTGTTATGACTTTGGCCTGATTCCCCTTTTACTGATTCCTTTTGGTCTTCTCACCATGCTTACCCCATGGTCTGATGGGAGAATGGACTTAACTGGTGACCGAGCCTGGCCTGACTCTCTGAATACAGCCCTAGTTTACACCATGGCAGTGTCCCCCATTGCCTGATCACCCAATGAGTGACCTTAATCTTGGGGATGGTGGGCCCAAGGTTCCAGCTGGCTCCCAACAGATTCTCATTGTTCCCAGGTGTGAAATCCTTATGAATGAAGACCAATACTGTCACAACTCCAACAGTCCTCTATTGTGGAGGTTCCCAAAGGATTTGCCTGTGCAACCCCATTTTGAGACTTAATCCTGTAACTCAGCCAGCAGCAAAGACATGCAATGTAGGGATTAATTGGATCAGCCTTTCCGCTCTGTGGAGATTTTCTGCTTTTTCAGAACGTTACATGGATTTCTACTATGGACTTTAAACCACAGCCAAACTCCATGCACAAAATGGGGGCATCCTGCACTGCATATGTGCAAAATGATGACATGCTGCACTGCACCACCATTTTGTGCATGTGTACTACAGGGTGCTGCCATTTTGCACATGTGCAGTACAGGATGCAGAATTGGATTTCCGGTGAAACAAAGACCAGATTGCACACCATTCCATTTTTCACCATACTGCATTGGGCTGTGTGGATCCATCAAAGACAGAATCCACCTTGAGGTTTTGTTTCTGCCCTAATGCAAAGTATAGGCAAAATATGGACTGTTAGCCCATCTACTGGTGGCACAATCCTATTCAGTGTCCTGGCCTGCAGTCTTGGAACATCTGCTCCATTCATTAAACTCTGTTTCAGAGTTAGGTATGCAAATGGATGTGCTCCTGCCTTTGTTTTCATCTGTCTTATTTATGCAAATACCCTACATGCAGAAAATTGGTTGCTTGTGTAGATGAGTTCCTGATTTTCATGCACGTATTGGGTATTTGTGATGATTTAGATAGTCTTGACTGTGGTGCATATGGGCAGAGGTCTGGAGAAGGCAGAGCTGGGGCATGGGGCAGATGGATTTAGGCACGCATTGCTCAGATCTGGATCTGGAACCTAATCCGAACAAAACCTGGTTCGGCTTGGGTTAGAACCGAATCTGGATTTTGATCCCAACTCCCATCCCTACTAAGCTGGGATGGGTGGAGGTGTTCTGGAGACAGTTGGTGGGTGGGGTTTAGGGTTTCTTTTTAATTGCTTTAATATGTTTTCCACATATTTTTATAAGTTATATATTTATGTATCTTATATCTTTTTGTATGGAGCCTTTGAGGGAAGGGTGGGATAAATATAAATAAATAAAATTAATAAAATTGATATAAGTTAACAAGCGCAAAGTCATTGCAACAGAAGCTTGTTAAGGCAGAATATCTTTGTTGTTCTGGGACACTCACTATGAACAATTACAATGATTATAGAATTTATATTTGTATTTTTATTTATATTTGTATTTTTAATTATTTTATATTTTGTTTAAAATTGTAAGCCACCCCAACCTGGTTTGTAGGAGGTGTATAAAGTGTGTAAAATAAATAAATAAATAAATGATTTTTCCCTTCTGTTGTTTTTGCTGCATTAGAAAAAATTATTCATGTTGGCAAATGGATCCCGGTTCACAACAGGAATCCCGAGCTTCGTGTGCATGTCTGCCTGCCCAACAGGTATACTTTCTCCTTTCCTTGAAAAAAGACCTTTGTGGATGGGCCTTGTTATCACCGCAGATTTCAATCTATCTCCTTTGTCTTTATGCTCGAATAGTTTCCTGGAAAGATATTCTGAAATATTTATATATATGTCGCTCTTCCCACAAGGGCTCAGAGTGGCATGCAATCATCATAAAACAACAATAAAAATTTGTACAGTGGAACACTCCCTCTCTCCCCACAACCCTCCCCAGTAACCCAACCAACCAGTCTGCCAAATGCTCTTCCAAATAAAAAAGTTTTATACTGCCTCTGGAACATGCTCAGGCAGGCTCAAGCAAACCTCCTGGGGAAGGGAATTATATAAAACTGGGTAGCAGCTGAGAACTTCCTCCTGTGTACTCCTGTCCTACGGACAACGGTAACAAATGGAACCTGCAAAATGATGCCCCCGGCCAACCGTAGAGGCCATGATGGACCTTGGTAGGACAGGCAATCTCTTACATTTATGGGACCAAGACTGTTTAGGACTTTAAAGGTCAAAACTAGCACCTTCAGTTGTGACCAGAACGCTATAGGTAACCAATGCAGGCTTTGGAGCACAGGTGTAATGTGCTCCTGGCGACTGGTCCCCACAAGGATCCAAGTCATGCCATTCTGCACCAGCTACAGCCTCAAACAGTCATCAAGGGCATCCCCACATTGAGTGTGTTGCAGTAATCTAGCATCAAAGTGATGAAAGCATGAATGACAGTGGCCAGATCTGAATCTAAAAGAAAAGGACACAGCCTTCCCACCAGATTGAGTTGGTGAAAAGCACTCCTGGCCACCACTGCAACCTGACAATCCAGGTGCAGCGAGGTGTTCAGAAGCTTGCCAAGGGGTGTTTTTACTTACACATTTGTCCTGCATGTTTGCTGTTACATCCTGAACTTTCTGTGTGTCTAAATCACTCACCCAGATCTTAAACATCTGGCTCTTTAAACTTCTGCATAGAACTTCTCCCAGAACATTTGTGTGTAAAAAGTCCTCCTGGTGTAAACTGCTTTGCTCCAGGCAGTTGTGGTCACTTGGTTTCCATGGCAGCCCCTCACGTCTACAGCTGTGGCTACTTTAGGCTGCCACAGGGCAGTGTGTGTGAAGAATGCATTCAGGAACTGCCTCAGGGGAGTGAGAGAGAGAGTGAGAGAGAGAGAGTGAGAGTGCGCGCGCATCTGGAACTTACTTGTGGACTTGTAAACCCAGAAGCTTGAAAGACCAGCACTTTGAGGTGTGTGTAAAAATGCCCAAGGTTGCAAACCTTATCAACCAGAGGGGGCTGGACTCCACCAATGACACCCCTACAAGTCATGGGACTAGTCAACCATCATCACTTCAGTCTTGACAAGATTCAGCTTCAATTGGCTCGCCTTTATCCAGTGCCTGACAGCAGCCAGACATCGGGTAAGCACTGAGACTGCAGGACCTGGGTTGGAAGAAAAAAAGAGGTAGAGCTGAGCATCATCAGCTTATTGATGACACCTCACCCTAAACCTCTGAATGACCTCTCTCAGTAGTCGCAGATGCACATTGAACAAGAGGGGAGACAGACTAGAACCCTATGGGACACCACAGGGGGAGGTCCTGAGGGGAAAACGAGCAATCGCCCATCAGCACCCACTAGGACCTCCCTGACAGGAAAGAACAAAACCACTCAAGAGCAGTCTTGTGAACCCCTGCCATGTCCTGAAGTCATGTCAACACCTCATGATCAACTGTATCAAAGTGTGCTGAAAAATCTAACAAATTCAACAAGGAGGAATTCCCCTTATCCATCTCAAGGCACAGATCATTGACCGATGCCATAAGTGCAGTCTCCGTGCGATACCCAGGGCATCCTGACTGAAATATGTCCAGGAATCCAATAGCATTGAGATGAGCCTGGAGCTGACGAACAACAACCTGTTCAAGGAAGGTTTTTAGGGAAAAGTCGGACCACCGCAACCAGACCACAGCAGCTTTAAGGATGCCCGACATCCTACCATACCATAGGGAGGCGTTGACCTTCCCAGCCAACAGTGCCCCCAACGTCTCCTGGCTGGCTTTCACCAGCCAGGACATGCAAGGATCTCATTAACAACTGATTGCCCCAAGCCCTCCTTGCATCGGTGCGTAACACCAAGTGAAACTGATCCAAACAAACAGGACAAGACTGAGCTTCCATAACCCCAAACTGACTCTGCAGTTGAAATGGCAGCACTCATGTTGTGGTGAATACAAGTGATTTTGTCTGCAAAGTAACTAATAAAAATTCACAGCTGGCTATATATGACTCCATTTCCTGGCAGAGACAGGATGGGTTATCCAGACCCCTTACAACATGGAACAGCCCTGCCGGATGAGACTTTGTAGATGCTCTGATAGTGGAAAAGAAAGATTTCTTTGCAACCATCACAGCTACAGCATAGTCCTTCAAAAACTATCTATGCCACAATCGGTTGGCTTCAGCGCAAGTCGAGTGCCACGTGTGCTCTTACTGCCTACCCTCCCACTTCAACTGCCTCAGGTTCTCTGTATACCAGGGAGACCAGTGCTGATGAAGCGATGGGAGCGGATGCCTGGGTGCAACTGTATCAAGGACCATGGTCATGATGTCATTCCACAAGGCCACCAGGTTATTGACAGAGCAGCTGTCAAAGGTCAGTGGGTATATCCCCCAGAGAGTTCTGTAAACCAATCAGATCCATCAGTCTTTGGGGGTGGACCAACCTAACTGATCCAGCATCCGGACAAGGGCATAGGAGGGCAGGAATCTGCTCCATTAGGAGGTAATGATCTGACAATGACAATGGTGTTATAACAACACCCCTGAGAATTGGAGCTCCTGTTTCCAGGCTGGTGCAAAACAACAAATCCAATGCATCTCCCACCTTGCGCATTGGGCCTAATATTATTTGGAACAGGCCCGAACTCCTGCTCTGCCCCTAAAATGCCAGCCTCAGCATGTATGTTGAAATAATAACCCAAGACAATAAGTCTAGGTGATCTCCACACCACCTGCAAGGACCAGTTCAACTAAAGTAGTTAGGGAATCAGCTGTGAAGCAGGATGGTTGGTACATCAAGAAGATCCCCAGTCTATCCCTGGCCAAATCCAGCACAAGGTGGCCACACTCCAATCAGATGTGTTAGGCACCAGATACCTCTGAAAGGCCAGGACGCCTTTATAGACCATGGCCATTCCCCCACCCCCCAATCCTCTGAGTTTTGGTTGATACTGCACCGAGTATCCAGCTGGCACCATCTGGGTCAGTACTGGCCCAGATGCCTCGTCCGGCCAGATCTCCCTAATACATATGAGTTTGGTGGCTTCATCCTGAATCACTTTTGGAATCTATCTAGACAAAATTCTTGCAGCACAGTCAACATTATGAAACAATAATGCCTTTAAACATTGCATTGTCATGCATGGACTTGCCTGACAAAGGACTCTGCTAGGTCTGAAAGCTTGCACACCTCCACCAACTGTATTTTTTCCAATAAAATCTATCCCTTTACTACTTTGTCTCTGTTGCTCAGAATTCTTCATACAGACAAATAAAAAAATGACAGTAAAGATAACTAATAGCTGTTATACAATCATAGAACTGTAGAGTTAGAAGGTACCTCAAGAATCCTCTAGTCCAGACTCCTTCCCTGGAGCAGGGCACCCTATTCCCAAAGCATCCCTGACAGATAAATGCCTGTCCAGTCTTTTCTTGAAAATGTGTAGGGAAAGAGATTCTACAACCTCCCTGGGCAGTTCGTTCCACTATTGAATTGTTCTAGCAGAACAATTCAAACCTACTTATCTGTCATTTCTTCTTTTCCTGTCCTCAGTGGCAATGGAGAAGAAATTGTTTCTGTCTTTTTTTATGACATACTTTTAAACATTTAAAAACTGTCAATATGCCCCTCTCAATCTTCTTTTTTCCCCCTTGTATTTAGGTTTTGGGATGCTTTGGGCAGACATATTCAGGGCTCATTCACACAATCAAAGCACGATCCTCTGGCTGCTTAGTGCCAGTGCTATAGTGCCAGTGCCTTTAGTGCTAGTGAAAGTCTTGGGATCTGTACTGACACTAAGATGAAGTGAGGTTATAACAAGATAAGAGGTGAAACTATAACTCGAGAAAGAAACAAGACATAAAGCAAGCACGGTGGATTGTTTACATCACATTAAGGGACAAAACTTTTCACACAGTGCCTGACCCAAGGGGAAATGAAATGTCTTTCAGTCTAGGCTTTCAGATATGCACAATACTTTTCAGCACTTATGTCTGTCATGTGGCGTTCCCCTTCATTAGATTATAGCATCAGCCTTCTTGACTAGTGAAAGAATTTGAGAAAATCATGAAACAAATTATTTGTGTTTCTGCAGACACTTTAAAAAATACAGCTCATGAATTTGAATTCTGTCTCTTTTCAGAATTCACCATTACCATCCTTGTGTGTGGCTTATTTTCAGCTCCCGCAAGTGGATGATAGTGATTGTAAAAGTCTCATTGCCATTATCCTTCCCAATTTTGCATGTCTAAAAGGTTTTGATGTTTCCCAAATAATGTTGACTGATAAGGCTGAAGCAGATATCATGATCTACAGGTCACAGCTAAAGTGGTTTTAGATGTCCTAGAAGCGTACATTTTGGGGGGGATAATTTATTGAAACACAGTAAAAGACAATGGCCCTTTTTACATGAGATGGTACCACTCATGCCCACACAGCAGATCTGCATGGGCATGAGTGTTACTGTCTCATGTAAATCCCACAGCTGGTGAGTGGGGGTGCATGCTTCCACGAACCATGCATCCCCACTCACCTCACACACACACCCCACATTCCCATGCACGGGAGCAACCAGGGAAACAGAGGTTGCTCCATGCGTGGGGATATGTGTGTGTGTGTGTGTGTGCGCGCCCGGGTGCACCTGCACCCATGCGCCACCCACACACCGCCCACGCTGTGGCATGTACACACACCCCCATGCAGCTGCGGCCCATGTAAAAAGGGCCATAGAAGACCAATCTGGTTTAAAAGCAATTTGCTAAAGTTTCAGTGCAAGTTCAAAATCTTGGCTCTATGTAGCATCTTATGTTTATCAAACTTTACTGATCGTCTATTGTTTTCCAGATGTGCCCAAACTTTAACATCTCTGCTCCCTACTTGAAAAACAGAAAAGGACACACCCTTTACAACCTATCAGACTTCAATGTGGAAGAATACTTAATCAGGGCTTCAGACAAAGCAAGGTAATCCTAATTATGCCACTTTTTCCTTGCTGATAATTTATCTTGAACACTTCAAAAGAAGAGCAACAAACAAATGCTTGGTTGTGTACCTACAGATCGTGTTGTTACCTAAATTGTACATATATATGCTTCAAAAGATAGGTGCTTATTCTATCCGCAGTGAATATTATATTTGATGATTTTGCCCAATTTGAATCCTATCCGCCGAGTCAAATATTATTTGAATAATCAAATAGCTATTTGAAAATGAGAATATTCATGAATACAAAATCTGATTTTCATTTTGGCATTGATTTAAAGCGCAGGAGAGATGTTAGTAGCTCAGTCAGCTCTCTAGGCCAGAGTTACCAGCTGGCATGTATTCACCCAGAAGCTCCCATCAATCTCTCAGGCCAGATTACAAGAAACAGAAGTGAACTGAAGTAACTACTCCACTTTGGTAGTGTCCAGATGAACCATATAAACTGAAGTAGTACTATATCAGTTTCATCGCAGCTGAGATGTTATGGCCTCGATCCTAAACCCCTGCATGTGGGGTTATGTGCGTGCGCATGGCTTGCATGTAGCTGGCACGTAGGCCATAGTCCCACCCACATGGGTGCACACATGGTCCACACAGAGGTTGAGCAGGAGATGTGCATGTGCTATTTGTGTGGCATGTGGGGTTTGGGATTGAACCCAATGATCACTGAATGGTTGTTTCTGTCCTCACACTGCTAAGGGTTCTCAAGAACAGGCACTTCAAAAATGCAAACCGAATTGGAATATGTACTACTGACTTTTCCAGAGTCCATACTTCTCTTCCTGCTGTTGAATTACATCAGTTGGCCATTTTTGTTTGTTTGTGAGAAGACTTCAGAAGTAAAACAGAAATAAGGCCCAATTACATGGAATTAACTGTTCATCAGAAGGTTATCACAGAATCCAACTGCTCCTTCTCCTCAAGTACTTTCTTTTCAAACAAGATTCAATGGTTGTCCTGGCAACCCAAAGGCTATACTCTCTGCAGTCACTAATATTATTGTTTTTATCCAGGGCTGTAATAGGCACAGTGACAGATCTTAGACACACCAAAGCACATGCCTTCCAGGCTCAGTTTGTTAATAGGGTGTGGGATAAATTTGACTTGCTTTTATTTATTTATTATTTAAATGGTTTATTTTTCATTTTATTGTAACCCACCAAACCTGAGCCTGTTATCCCAGGAACTGTGGTTGGATAAAAGTCGAACTAACTAACTAAAAATAAAGGGGAGGGAGAAATTTGCATCCTGACCCCCAGAGGACCTAATCTTTGATACTCTGAAGAAAGCATGAGTTCCCACTGCTGGGGTTTGGACCCCAGTGTGCATCTATGGCCAAGTGTGGGGAGATGAAGAAAACTCCCAGGGGCCCGTGGTCATGCCCCTGATCTTCACAGAACTGTTGCTTTCAGCTTGTCTGCGTAGTCACTTAGGAATTGTTCATACACATTTTTGTTTGGAGGTACCTCCTAGCCTAACTTTAACTTATGGTGAATTAGTTGTATTCACACAAAACTGAGGATAAAGGGATAGAGGTAATTGTCTCTCCAGACAAGCAGGGTAAAACTGGGGAGAAAGGTGTCTATTATGAGGGGGGTAGCGAGAGAAGGGTGTGTGCTTGTATATTCCCTTGTTTACTCATCTCTGTAATGTCCTCATCTTTCCCAAAAAGCAGTGGTGATACTTTTGCTTTTGTGTTTTTATCATATGGTGTCACTGGGCACCTTTAGACACAATGGAAAGGGGTGGCTGAATGTGTGTTGGCACCATTGTATAGCCATGCGTGTTTCCCCATGTTTCATACATTGCGGTACTTAGATGCAACAGCTACCTTTCCATGTCCAGGGGCTAACCGTAGTCCTGCCTGCCCCTCACACTGGAAACTCTCCTTGCAGAAGCAGTCCCATGGAATTATGGAAGTTGTAATCTATGCAGGAGAGCAGTCGGGTGTGCTCCAAATCTGCTTTGTGCTGCAGATAAACAGCTCATTCTTCATTGCAGGGAGGGAGGGAGCTTTGGGAGAGCACAAAGACAGTGTGTAGCAAGGAAAGAGCTGTCAGTGTGCAGCAAGGAACAGGCTGTTTGGTGGCAGCGCAGAGTGAAGGATTCAGGGCAGACAGGGAGGAATCAGAACATACAGACCGGAAATGACTGTGAACACAACACCCAATGTCTTTAGACACAGTGTTAGCCATGTGGAGAGGGAAAACACTCAGCTGCTGCCCCGAGACATCCGTGCAACCAACGAGGAGTTAATGGGGGCAGACCAGTGGCCACAAATAGTGACGGTGCTTAGACACAACACAAAGTCACAAGGCAAACACCTTAAACACCCAATCCCCGTTATGTCTAAAGGCACCCTCTGCCTCTCTGACTGCTTGCTACTCCTGCCCACAGGCCCTGCTGCAAAGCTCCTGAAAATTCCAAAAGAGTGAGATCAGGAAGAGGGGTTAAGATTTTTAATGAAGCTAAAACAGGTACCCTTCCCAAAATACAGGTCAAATATACTTTACCCAAACAGAAAATGGCAGTTTGGATAGTAACTGATATCCATTTACCCTCTGACGGATATCCATTTCATTTTTTTCTGTCTTTTTTCAGTTTGTTTATTTTGTTGTTTGATCATTTCAGTTATGTGGTTTAGGCAAT
The DNA here is from genome assembly GCA_003113815.1 of Sphenodon punctatus. NCBI lineage: Eukaryota > Metazoa > Chordata > Lepidosauria > Sphenodontia > Sphenodontidae > Sphenodon > Sphenodon punctatus. The sequence goes on from QEPC01007782.1 coordinate 2,051,071, forward strand.
ATTAACACTGTTGTGCATTCACAATTGCCAAAAATGATGTAACTGAAATACAAAAATGACCTAAAAATCAAAATTAACGTGATCAAAGAAACAATATGGAATACCTTGGGAAACAGATATACAAATACCCAATTCAGTCACTGATAATACTTGATGTGAAAATGCAAACAATATGTATGAATAATAAGCCTACTACCCATTTCAGCTCAAGTTGTTAAGTCCTGGTTACCTCTGCTTGTGAGAACAGAGGCAGAGGGAAGTAGTTCCTGCAGAGTAACTCCTTGGGAAGAGAAACACTGGCTGTGCTATGTTTATGAGAACACCCCTCAGATATCACCAATTTTATTTCAATCAGGAGGACTGGAGACTTTTTTAAAAAAAAAGTTTTTGATACAACTATATGATTTGAGGAGCCAGACCCCAGTTGTACCTTAATTCAACCCTGTCTGTCTCTCCCGTGCGAATCAAATAGTGGAGGGTTTCTTTTAATTACAAATGTTTAATCAGGTCCCGCTTTTTCCAGGAGAGGGTGGTGTTACACATTCACACAAAACAGAACTTGAAAAATGCATCCAATTTAACAGGGTTAGTGTGAATGATCAAAACACATTTTGAGTTCTGGAAGCACAGTACTGAGTTTATTACTTTTGTTTTCATTATTAAAATGTCATTTGTTTCCGTTTAATTTTGTTAGTCTTTGTTTTGTTTTTATTTTTTACTTTCGTTTTCATTTTCCATTGGTTTAAATGGAAAACACATTTTCGGCTGTAACTTCTTGTTTTTCATTCAAGTTTGATGAAACATGGGGGGCTTGAACCACCATCAGAGGGTGTTAGGTGTGCCAAATTTAATAAGAAGTTGGATAAAGGAATTTAATTTTATAAGCAGTTTAATTTGTTATTTTACGAAAAGCTGTGCACACCTTCCTGGCTATAACTTCTGTGTCCCATCCGATTTGGATAAAACTTGGTAAGATTATACCCCTCCCTAAGTTTACTGAATGAATGAATGAATGAATGTATACTGTATTATAAATGGTGTAAGTATACATAGCCGTATACTTTAGCATTTAAAATCTGAATTTCTGGCAACACAATGTGCCGTATAAAAATAAAATACTTATAAAATTACAACATATTATACTATAGCCAAATCGATTACTTTCAGAATTAGAAAATTTACAAAAAGAGCGAGCCTGCAAGCGGGCTCACCAATGAGCTCCTCCAGGGTATATATACACCATTTAAACATAAATCATCCCAGCAATATCCCAGCACATTGCAATATCTGCCATTACAAATCTAAATAGCCTTAAAATTCAAAAAGTGATCTCTAACGGTAATTGAATTCACAAGAAATGTTGCTACTGCTTCAGTGATCTCCGTGTCTTGATCTTTCATTAAGATTATTGTTAATTCCTGTGAATTACGCCCTGGAAATCTATACAGAATAGGGTCTAAATACTGCTGTCTTAAATCCTGGTACAATTGGCAGTCTATTAAAATATGTGCCACCGTCTCAACCTGCTGGAAGTCGAAAGGGCACAGCCTGTCACAGAAGGGAACCCCAGCACATCAACCCTCCAACACCCTGGAGAGAAACGCATTAAGTCTAGTACGCAAAAATTTAACCCCCATGCGAGGCACTAGATTGCTCTGCCAATAGTTTGCCATCTGGCCATCTTCTGGGGCCAAAAAAGAATAAAGCCTCAGGGGAGGGGAAATATTTATCGTGGCCATATCTTCATGGCATGCAATATCCCTAATCCTTCTGCAGATTTCAGCTCTAGCTACTAGAATGGTTCTACTCTGTAAATAAGCTACAGAGAAACCTATTTTTTCTGCGGCAGTCTTCATGGAGTCCAGCCAAGAGGATTTATAAACATCCCTAGCCAGCAGTGGGAATCATCCTGACTGAGGATAAACAACTGTATGGAGCCAATATAGAAGGGTACGTTTAACTATGTGCCTGCTGCAGCTAAGTTGACCCATCTCAATGCGTACTGCTGCAGCACTTATCCCCAGTGGGAAATGTAGAAGTCTCCTCAGAAAAGATGTTTGGATGCCGTCCAGTCGGGAAAAATACCCTATAGCCCATACCGATTCTCCATAGAACTGTTGTGCAGCTGTTTTAGCATTTAAAACTTTTATTACCATTTGTTCTCTGCTGTGGCCCCCTCTAGAGAAATAATTTAATATAGTAGTGGCCGTACGCATAGCTTGATTTACAGCGGATTTAGCCTGTACAGCCCATACACCCGTTTTACTAAATGTAATGCCCAGATATTTGAACACAGGGACTTGTTCAATAATTACAGAGCCCAGTCTCCAACTATAACTCCTCTCTTCCCTGCTAAACACCATGATTTTAGTTTTGGTTTAATTAATTTCAAGTTTCTTCTGAGCGCAATATTTCTCAAGGGCTCTCAGCTGTCTTGTCATTTCCACTCTTGTCTGGGATAGCAAAACAATGTCATCAGTGTACAGAAGAACCCTATTGGGTGATCTTCCAGCTTCGGCGGAAAAAATTCAGGACAGCCATCATTTCGGAGAGGTCATTAAGAAAGTAGTTAAACAGACTGGGGGCTAGTATGCATCCTTGACCCACCCCTATATGAGAAAAAATAGGGTGCGATAATTTTCCAGAGGGTCCCATCTTAACTCTCCAGACATTTTTAGAATGTAGAAGCATTATCAGAAATAACAGCCTTCGATCAATAGAAGACTTTTCTAATTGGCCCCAGGAGTCTTTTTATTTCAGCGCCGAACCCTGTGTGCCTGTTGCCATTGACCGGGAAGAGAGGGGAGTGGGACACCTGAGCCCCTTTGCCAGAGGGACCCGGACTTCAATCCCATGAGCTTCCTGATTGTCCGACCAGCTGAGAGCTGGGCAGAGCTACCTCGCCAGGACATTTAAAAACTCTGCACCAGCCGGCGAAGCTGAGCCTTTTTATTTCAGCGCCGAACCCTGTGTGACTGTTGCCATTGACTGGGAAGAGAGGGGAGTGGGACACCTGAGCCCCTTTGCCAGAGGGACCCGGACTTCGATCCCGTGAGCTCCCTGATTGTCCGACCAGCTGAGAGCTGGGCGGAGCTACCTAGCTGGGACATTTAAAAACTCCGCGCCGGCCGGCAGAGCTGAGCTTTTTTATTTCAGCGCCGAACCCTGGGTGCCTGTTGCCATTGACCAGGAAGAGAGGGGAGTGGGACACCTGAACCCCTTTGCCAGAGGGACTCGGACTTCAATCCCGTGAGCTCCCTGATTGTCCGACCAGCTGAGAGCTGGGCGGAGCTACCTAGCCGGGACATTTAAAAACTCCACGCCGGCCGGTGGCACCAGAGGCGCACACCGGGGCAGCGCGTCTAAGGGCTGCACGCACATGGGCGCGTCCTTGTGCGTGCAGCCTTAGGCGCAGAGCATAAGTGGGGCTCATTATTTATTTCTTGTTTCTTTTTTTTTTTCCTCTCCTTCTTTTGTTTCTTTTTTTGGATTGTTTGTGATTAGTTGAGTGCTTATTTGCTTGGGATTATTTGTTTATTAGGTTTGTCTCCAATATGACCAAGAAGGGTAAAACCAAGAGGAAGTTGGGGGCAATTACAAGGGCACAAACCAGGCAATTGCAATTGAAGGATTGTTTTCATACAATGCCCCCATTATCCGATCCCAAGTGGGGGAGTCCCACACAATCCTTAGCAAATTGCTTGTCTAGGGCAGAGCGGGATTTGCCATCCATCTCTGCATCTTCTATGCCCCTCGTTTTTCCGCATGCTGTAGCAGATCTTGAGGCTGAATTTACAGCCATTGGAGCTGAATCCCCTAATTCATCGTTGCAGGCCCCGCTAGATTCCTTGTTGTCTTGTGCCCAGGTCTTTAAAGATCAGGGAGAAAGATGGTGGTTACTGGCCGCCAAGTCCCAAACATTTTCTCAGTTCCCTTCCACCTTTCAACCTCTTGATGCCGGTGAAAATACTTGTTCATTGCAGACCCACATAGAACCTCCAGTCCTATGTGACCTGAAAGGGACGTCTCTTGTATCTAATTCCTTACACTATGGCCAGGGGAATTTGGAGTCTTCATTTACATATGTCAGGCTGTTGTCCCCCTCTCTTCAAGGCCAAGATAGTGGGGTTCAAGGGACACCAGGGCCGCCTGTTAATCTAAATGTTAATAAGAAAAGTTCCCCTATAGAACATTTGGGTTCCACCACCACAATGAGCCATGCCTCTCCAAAAACACAGGACGTTCAAGTTCTTTACCATCTCCAGCAGGTGGAAAAACTCCTTTCAACACTTACGATGCGAATTGAGGGATTAGATAACAAACTGCAGGTCACTCAGCAGCAATTATATAGGATAGAAGGGTTGATTGATGGCCTCGATAGGCCTGGGGTGGGCCAGGCCTGTCAACCTTAGATCAAGCATCCCAAACTACTATGTCGCAAGGTTTGGGCAATTTGTGTTTTTCAAACTTTAAGGCCACTACTGACAGGAAGTTCAACCCTGTATTAGGTGCGTTGGTCTTCACAATTTACCCCTTACGATCTGGTTTACTTCCCTTATGGGATTCTAAACTTCAGATTGCCCACCATATAACAGACATTATGAGTTGTGCCTTTTTGCCCTCCCACATTGCTTGCTTTTTTCACCTCCCAACAAGGGGTGACATAAGGCATATGGTTATTTACTTTCATGCTCCGGCTATAGCAGAAAGACTTTTGTTTTACTCTGGGTTTTTTTCTTCATGCGGGGTATTTGTGGTTGTGCTTTACGCTAAAGTGGGGATTTCCCCATTATTGCAGCAACTCAACTCGGACATTCGGCCTCCCATTGGTGAAAATTTTACTTTGTCTCAGACACCTGGGAGGAGGATATCTAATTTACCAGATACTTTGGCAGGCCATAGCCCCAAGGAAACGGCTCGGGTTGAAGCTTCTAAAGCCCCACCCAATCCTGCTTTGCCTTTTGGGGCCCTTCACATTTCTATTTCTGTTGCTAGCTCTCACACCAAGATTTTTTCTCCCTCTCCCCCCAGGGTTTCTCATATGGCTAGTATAGGTCTGCCCCTAGTGAAGATAGCCCCTCCGGGTTCGGGCTCTAGTTTTCTGAAGGACTTGGTAGAAGATGGTCGTCTGCCAGGTTTTGGCCTTGTGCCGGCGCCTCACTCTCGTTGTCCCATAGTTTCAAGTCCGCATTTGGCTAGGCAAGCAGCCCTTAATAGAAGGGAATTCTCCTCTAGAGGGGCTTCCATCCTTGAAGAGCTCATGGCTGCAGATTCTATCTGCAGAGCTGCTATGTTAGGCCCTATGGACTGATAGAGGAGCCTATGGGTTTTTTCCTTCATTGTGTATGTTTATAGTGGTTAATTAGCAAACAACTAAAACTGGTATGTATTCCCTTTTTTGACATTGGATAATGGACCTAGACTGAGTCCCTTTTTTTCTACATTATTAAATTATGTCAATGGAATTGTCATCATGATAATAAAAGGTTCAGGCAATTTTTACTAAATTACAAACATAATGGCCTGGCCATGTTATCGCTATTTTTATTTTTATTTTTAAGAGTGCAAGTTTGTTTTATTTATATGTTCTTGCTCTGTCAAATATTGGCATTGGTTGTTTTATTGTCTGCTCCTCTGTTTGTGTATTTATGTTTGTTTGTCTTTAAGCAATGACCTTTGGTTACGCTTTAATAAATACTACTACTACAATTGGTCCCAAAGGCAGGCTCTATCTACCGTTTCAAATGCCGCCTTTAAGTCAATAATGGCGGCAAATAATCTGCAGTTTTTGGCCACGTATTTCTCGGTCAGATGATTAAGGACTATTACATGGTCAGTTGTCATCCGACCTTTCTTGAAAGCCTTCCTGTTCCACATTAATGATGGATTCCCTCTGCACCCAATCTTCAAAAATTTCCAATCACAGTTTCGCATAAATTTTCCCAATGATACTAAGAAGGCTAATAGGCCGATAATTTGAGGGGTCTTCCCTTGAGCCTTTCTTAAAAATAGTCACAACCACTGCCTTAAGCCAATCATGTGGTATCATCCCGGTTTGATTTACCCATGAAAAAAGGGTTGTCAAAAATGGAACCCAATAGTCCTTTTGGGTTTTCAAGAATTCAGAGGGAACTAAATCAAATCCTGGGGCTTTTCTCTGTTTCAAATTGTCAGTCAGTCTACTAACAGTTAGTAAATCAACAGGTGGCCAAGAGGGGGTGTCCTGAATATCGAAGGGGGGGTGTCCTGAATATCGAAGGGGATGTCGTAATCTGAAAACTGTGCAAATTTAGATACAGAAAAATGTTCCCATTTAATAGGGGGTATCACTGCAGATCTACCCATCACTTTTCATTTTGGGACTCCATTTAGGAGTTTCCAAAATGAACCTGAGTCTTTTCTCTGAGCTGCTTGATGCAATTTATCCCATTTATCTATTTCATGCTTCCGCTTCTTTTGGTTAATTAACTGCCTGTAGGTCCCTTTAGCTTCAATATATTTATCCCTACTATCCAGAGACCTATCTCTCTTGTATTTCAAATACAAATCATGGGGAAATTGCTTAGCTTTCCTGCACTCCCTGTCATACCAGGGATGTAGGAATTTTCCATGGGCCCTTGGTTGGCTAATAAAGAACCCTTTAAAGATGTTAATAACCGACTCCTAATTTTGCAGCGCTTGACTATCTAACTGCTGTAGAGAATCATTGCCCATCAAGTCGGGCTCCAGCAATATTTGACATACACCTCCAAGAGTCTTTGCTAAAGAAGTGGTCCATGTAACCCTAGAATGATAATCCCCAGGAAACTCATGCATTTCTTGGCTTTGATGTAACATAGTCTCTACCACCTCTAATGGGGGAAAATACACTATCAGTGGAAAGTGGTCATTTAAATGGTTCTCCGCTATCTGAAATGTCTCAACTAAGAGGAGCAGTTCTCGAGTAACAATAATGTAATCATTTGTACTTGCTCCGAACTGAGAGGCATAAGTGAAATTGCCCTCAGATTCACCAGGCGAAGAGCCATTTAAAGGGTACAATCCAAAGTCTATTAATATCTCTGCCAAGGCTATGCCTGCGCTATTTATTGTTGTATCCTTGGCTTGTCTTTATGATAAGGGAAATACATTAGGACACCCTGCCAATGTAGAGTACTGGGCCAATCTATCATTATTTGGTCCTAGCCTGGCATTCAGATCTACTACTACCAGCAGTTCCTTAGTTTGAAATCTAGACTCCAAGCTTTCCAAAAAGGACCTAAATTGAACTCAATAGCAATTCCTAAATGTCCTTGCACTAACTGGAGGAATATATGCACCAACTATGCAAAAGTGCAAGTTTTGAAATTCGACTTCTATACATAATGCTATCAGTGGGGAATAATGTACACTACAAATTCTAACCTGCAGTCTATTGGAAATTAAACAGGCAACCCCCCCCCCCCCAACTAGGATGGCACTTTATAGCCACCGATACAGCTAACAATTCATATACTCTGTACCCCTCAAATTCAATAGATGTTTTAGCCCAAGTCTCCAGTAAAAAAATTATAGCGAACTGTCGCAAATACTAGGAGAATGAAGGGTCCAACTGTTTCGATCCCCACCCAGCAATATTCCATGAGCACAATTTACAGATCAAGGGGGGGCGGGGACTGAATTAACCCTCAGCTATCATCCACGAGGGACCTTCCGCCAAACATCCAGGCCTACCATGCTGCTATTAATTTCCCTCCCCTGGGGAGAGTTTAGCTGCATGGCTGCTGCATGGCTCTTAGGAAAAGAAAGTTGTAGAGGGTCCAACTTCTTCCCTCCAACTGGACACTCATTCATCAAAATCGCCTCAGCTTACGTCAAAGTGGCCTGAGTATCATTAGCACTATCCTTTCCAATCAAAGCAAATATAGCTTGATCCGATACTTTTTCTTTCCAAGACACTTTCAGGGACTCAAAACTGAATGAGAACATCTCAGGAATAGAAAGACTCTTTTCGAGTGCAGCACCCACCTTCTTACATTTCCTAGTCTGTCTTAGGGCTACTAGGGGCTCTGGGCTAGTTACTATAGGAATTGCCCCCTTTTGTCTCTGTGAATGGAAAGACTGAATACCATTTCTAGTCTTAGAATAAAAGGTTCTTTTCAGAGTAGGTCCCTCCTGATATAATGAATTGCTCTTATTATCCATTGCAATTCCCAAAAGCCTCTGATTTGTACACCTATGTTGCGAGGGGGGAAGATCCAGAGACCAGAGCCTCCCCACCTTGAGCCTCCTGGGTTTGAGCAAGCTCGTCCTGGAAGTCAACCAATTCCACATTTGCCGATGGTTCCTGCACAGAGGGGGCTTGACCCATCAATGTGATTGACCTTAGTTGACGGCTGAACTAAAGTGGTTAAAAAAACCTCACTTACAACAATCCCCCAAAGCATCATCTAAAATATTTTGAGCCCATCTGGCTGACCTAAAATAAACTATAAGGTGATGTGCAGGAGGACCCCTATGTAAGGAATAAAAAAAACTTGATCTGTCCCAAAGGGATATTATAATGCAAAATCCTGCCCAAGAACTGTCGAATACATCCTTTGTTATGCCAATTGGGAAAATAGCCATCTGTAAGTGGATAGATTTTAAGACTTATTGCAGATGTATTAATTTACAGAAGGTTCGAAAGGTGGGCCTAAAAGTTGATATTTGTTCTACCCCTATCTATAAAGTCAGATGAAGGTGGAGCATTGGCTAAAGATGCTCCTGCTCCTCTCCCCCCTGAGGGGAGCAAATTTGCATTGGAAGGTTTGGGAATTGAGCAAAATTTGCGAATGTCACTAGCATTTCCATCCCTGATGTTAGTTGCTAAACGAACAACTGTTGCCAGTTGTGAAGATTGCAAATTCAAAATCCTAGTTATATCTGCAAGCTACTTACTTAGATGCTTAATCAAATCCCCAATTATAAAGCACTGAGAGCCCAAAATCTCTAATATATTATTATCATGTAAGAATAAATCTTGATCTAAACCTCTAAAAGCTGAATCCTGTTGTTTCGGTCCCGGTGTAGAGAAAAGTTCTGAGGAGTCTTCTTCTAAATGGCCTAAGGAATCACAGGGGGAGCTGCCTGCTCTCCTTATATGTGCTGGCAGCTGAAGAACTGTCCCATGTCCAATCTGATCCATAAAGCTATCGATCTTACACTGTTTTGATTTGGTTCCTTGGTCTGATATCCCCACAGCCCCATGGCACCCTCTTTTCCTAGACATCATAAGTTAGAGAACAATCCAATGGGGCTGCAAAGTGCAATTCTGATCGAACCCCTACTTAATCAAAGCGGTAATACCCACATCTCCCCAAAAAGAAAAGGAATAACTCTACACAAGAGCCTTACTCCCTCCACAAATGAGGGGGGGGGGAGAAGAGAGACTCTCGGGAATAATCTGCCAGAGGGCACAACTAATCGTAATCCTTGAGGCGGCCCACTCAACAGAGAGCTTGATACCTGAAAATAACAAATAAAATACAATGTCCTACCCCTTTCGTGGGGGTTTCCTTCAATAGTCGTGATCAGCAAAGGAGGCCCTACCCCAATCAGGGATAGTTTAGGCGAACTAAAGTTCTATAGAGAAATGCTCAGCCTGCTCCCAGGGTATATCAGCCAAGGGAGTAAACCCCCCCCCTAACCCAGAGATAGCCAATTGTCGCCCCTGTGCCCCACTGGCACCTAAGGGCTGTGCGTGCAAGGGCGCACCCTTGCATGCGCAACCCATAGGCATGCAGACTGCAGCGTGCGCCAGCGTTGCCGCCGGAGCCAAGCAGGGGTTTTATGCGATCAGCCCGGAAATCTGTCAATCAGCACCCAAGGTGCTCTAAATGGAGCTCGCTGATACCGCTCCCAGCTGCGCCCAAACAGGTGATTTAATCCCCCTGTACCATAGGGGCTCTAGCAAAAGTCCTCTGGCCCGGCGAAAATGGCAGTGGGGTTCTAGGATTCCTGGTGTGCATCTCAGCACTGCCGGAGCCAAGCGGGGGTTTTATGGGACCAGCCCAGAAATCTGTCAATCAGCGTCCAAGGTGCTCTAAACGGAGCTCACCGATAGCACTCCCAGCTGCGCCCAAACAGGTGATTAAATCCCCCTGTACTGTAGGGGGACTTTCTAGAAAAAGTCCTCTGGCCCGGCAAAAATGGCAGTGGGGTTCTAGGATTCCTGGTGTGCATCTCCATATACTTGTCCTTCTTATGTATGGAACAAAATACGTTATATTCTGACTACCAACTGCAGGGTATCTTGGAACTTTGTCCTAAGTATCTGGCATTGGACAAGAGCCAGCACTGTAGCACACAACCACATTCACCAAAGAGCAGTTTACTGTCTGTGCCAAACATCGGAAAGATTGCATAAAGGGATATGATGTTATAAGCAATTAACTTGAAAATGCATTTCTGGCTGTAATCTCTTTGTATTCCAGACAGTTAACATGAAATATGGCAGAATTGTATTTTACACCTTCAGTATCATCTCTGCCAAATATCAGAAAGATTTTTTTAAAGGGTCCCAATATTATAAGCCTGCACATCATCTGCAGAGAATGAGTTTATGCCAGCAGGGATTCTCTTATGTTTGTCACTGTGGTACAAGATGTGTTTGTGATGCCAGTTGGCCAGCAGAAATGTCACCCATATATCATTCTGTTCTGTGACCACCCCAACCCTCTCCCTCACTTGTTACTGGTTGGAGCATCTGCTTAGGAAAGAGCCAATAAGGGATTCTCCTATATCCTCTATCACAGTGCTGCAGGATGCAATTATTATGATAATTCTGAATGTGTGAACCATGTCTCCTGATTGCTGGGATGCTATCTCCCTACTGCCTCTGCCTTGCTGCCTGAAGTCTGTTATGTCCCTTCTATGCCTGCCTCAATGCCACCCAGGATTGGTCCTGGAAAGCTGGAAGCATGCAGTAAGAGAGACCAATCTCAGTTCTCTGTCCTATCCAGGGTATCTTTGAAATGTCAAGCCAATTGGCCAGAGGAGATATCTCTCATCTCTGCTGCTTGGCACAGGCTTCAGCTCAGTGGGCTCCTCAGGTGCAGGCACAGATACTCTCTCTCTCTCTCTCTCTCTCTCTCTCTCTCTCTCTCTCTCTCTCTCTCTCTCTCTCTGAAGCAGGGCAGCGAGCAGGCACAAATGATCCCTCTTTCATGGCAGTGGGTGGCAGCAGGTGGGCACTTAAGCTTCCCTCTCTCTGTCTCCCATGGTGGTAGTAGAGACTGAGAAAGTCACACATACTGGTGAACAGGAAGGTAGCAGGCAGGCTGTGGCATGGCATGATGTGGCACCCCTGAAGCTTGAATGGGTATCAGCTTGCAGAGAGCATGCCAGGAGGACATGGTGTGGCACCCCCAAAGCATGAAAGGGGTTGTCAACTTGCAGAGAACACCCCAGGAGGGCATAGCATGGCACCCTCAAAGCGTGAATGGGTAACAATTTGCAGAGGGCACCCCAGGGGAGCAGGAAAAGGTGGTTCTGTGTGCGAGAGAGAGACAGAGAGAGTCATACACACTGAGAGGCAACAGGCGGAGAAGGAGCAACAGTGGGCGGAGACAGGTGGTGGTAGTCTATGATATGGCATGGTTTGGCACCTCCAAAGCGTGAAGGGGTATCAACTTGCAAAGAGAACCCCAGGGGAGCAGCAGCAGGTGGTTGTGTGTGCAAGAGAGAGAGAGTCACGCACACTGACAAGCGGGCAGGCAGAGGTCGGAGGAGCAGCAGCAGGACGTGGTGGCAGGTTGTGGGACATCTTGTGGTGTGGTGTGAGTGGCACCCCCAACGCATGAAGAGGTATGAACTTGCACAGAGCACCCCAGAAGAGCAGCAGTGGTAGTTGGGTGTGCGAGAGAGATAGAGAGAGAGAGTAAAGCATGCGGGCAGCAGGCAGAAGTCAGAGGAGCAACAGCAGGAGGCGGTTGCAGCTTGTGGGGCATCTCATGTGGCATGGGTGGCACCCCCAAAGCGTGAAAGGTCATCAACTTGCAGAAAGCACCCCTGGAGAACATGGCATGGCACCTCCAAAGCGTGAAGGGGTATCATCTTACAGAGAGCACCCCAGGGGAGCAGCAGCAGGTGGTTGTGTGTGGAGTCACACACACTGGCGTGCAAGCAGGCAACAGGCGGAGGTTGGAGGAGGAACACCAGCAGGAGGCAGTGGCAGGTTGTGGGGCATCTCATGTGGTGTGGCGTGAGTGGCACCCCCAAAGTATGAGGGGTCATCAACTTGCAGAGAGCACCCCAAGAGGGTATGGTGTGGCACCCCCAAACTGTGAAAGGGGTTGTCAACTTGCAACGAACACCCTAGGAGGGCATGGCATGGAACCCCCAAAGCATGAAAGGAATTGTCAACTTGCAGCCAGTTTGTGCCCTGAGGGGGGGCATAGTGTGGCACCCCTAAATGTGAAAAGATTTGTCAACTTACCACAAACACCCAGGGGGCCATGGCTTGGCACAGATGGCATCTCTCCCTGGAGGAGCTGGCATGTTTTCAAGCATAAATTGTCTCCCTTGGTTCCACACGATGAGCTGCCCCTGGAGACAGCAGTGTGCCCCTCACTCAGTCTCATAGGGCAGCTTGGGGAATCCCAGCAGTGGCGAGTTCACCTTTATAAATACCAGCTGCTCCACCAACTCAGGTGACAGATGCGACCGATGCAGGCTCACAATGTCCCCTGTCATTGAGAAGGCCCGCTTACTCAGCACACTGGTTGTTGGGCAGCTTAATAACTCCTGAGACACCTTGGCCAGGACCAGCTACACCTGCCCTCCTCCAAGTATCAGGCTACCACTGATTCAGCACTGTCAGGTCTGGGGGTTTGGATGCTGCTGTTTTTCACTACCACTCCAAGAACCCATGCCCAGAGAGCCTGCCCAGGTGTGCTCCGGCAAGGGGTGCCCACACTGTTTCTGCTGCTGGCCCTCTTGGCACTAGGAATGCTCTCTGTCTCCTCCAACATTCTGCTTCCCCCAGCATCACTCCCTTCTTCCTAGCGTAAGGCCCTCTGTTCTGCACACCCTCTCTATCAGCTGCTCCTTATAGAGGGTGAAGGTGGCAGAGCATCTTGCCACACTTCCCTTCACCTGGTGGTTGCAGAGCATCACCAGGACATACTCTTCCTTTTTGGTCAGGGGGGTCCAGCCTCATCTTCATTGCTGCCTCCAGCCTCTCTACCAGGCCCACCACCTCTGGTAAGAAGTGCTTCTCCTCTGGCAACCCTGCCTGCATCCTCAAGAAGCCAGCCAAGGTCTGGCTCAGGAACTGTGCTGTGAGGATGACCTGGTTCAGACTGGCATTGGCAGTACTCATGGTCTCCATTGCCTCCTTAAATGGTTTTAGGACGTGCACGATCTGGGCCATTGTCCGCCACTGTGCTCGCATAGGTGTCTGCTCCACCCCAATGTCCCCATCCAGGGCCATCCTATGTAGGATGTGCTGCTGCACCACCAGACGCTCCAACACCAGATAGGTGGAATTCCACCGGGTGGACCCATCCTGGATGAGGCAGTGCTCAGATACACCAGCTCCGCTTGATTCTCCTGCATGATCTGCCTGCCCTTGGTGCTGCTGCTGAAGCGCCCCATGATGGTACTACCCAACTCTACCAGCTCATAAAGGGAGCCACTTGTTTGATCCTCTCCAAGGCCCAGACTATCCCTCACGGCCAGGTGCAATGTGTAGGCAAAACACAAGATGCCCACAAAATTGGCATCTCTCACTGCCCGCTTCATATTGGGTTCATTATCTGTCACAATGAACTCCATGGTGCCGCTTACTGCTTCTCTACCTAGCCACCCCTCCACAGTTCTGTTTAAGACTTGCAAAATATTGGCAACTGTGTGGCTGTGGTCCATGACCTCAGCCTGAAGCAGGACCCACCTGTACCCTGACCCTAGATGGCTGCCAACTGCTGCTCCTGCCTTCCCCCAAATCCTACCAATGAGCAGTGAGGGAGAGGTAGGCATGCCATGCACCCCTGCTGCTCCAGATATCTGCCGTAAAGTGCACAGGCACCCCCTCTTCCCTTGCCAGATGCTCCTTCACCTTCTGCCTGGCTGCCCAGTACAGGAATGGCACCATCTGCCTGCTAATGATGGTGCAGGTAGGGATCTGATACTGGGGAAATGCCAGCAACAGCAGCCTTCTAAAACCTGCTTTATCCACCATTGAGAAGGACTGGTCTTCAAGTGCTATCATCTCACCAACATGGCAAGTGATGCGCGTTGCCACTGCCTGATGCACTTTCTGCAACATTGTTCCCCACCCCGACTCCTCCATTGTCACCTGCTGCTGCACCTGCTTCCCATGGGTTGAGATGGGACCTGCTTTTTGTCTAGCCTGTCCTTGCCCTTAGCCGCAGGAGCTGCAGGAATGCCACCTGCCACCGCTGCTTGGCCTGTCTCCTCTTGCAGCAGCAGGGCATGGTGTTTCTTCTCAGTGTGCCACTTCATGACCACATTTGAGAGGTTCTCCATTTTCGTACCCCATCTTATCTGCATCCCACAATGGTTGCCCACCACCACACGGGATTCTGCACACACACACCCCTGCATAAAATGCGCCCACCAAGGAGATGTCCTGGGCTTTCCCACCTTCTTCTTCTTGCCCCTGCCCACACTGGGGACTGCTGCCATTTCACCCAAGGGGACAAGTGGAGGAGAAGAAATAGCAGGGGTCTCATCCTCCTAACTCCCTACAGCCTCCTCCACTGCCAGGCTACACCACCGCCTAGTACTGCTGCTATGCTGCTGCTGCTCCTCAGCCTGCTCCTGACACCCTGGGGGTCCATGCCAGCCACACTGCTCTTCCTGCTGCTACCAGACAAAGGACAAGACAATAAAGAGCTGTCTGGGGAGTTGCCTACTGGGGGGATCTGCCCAATGGCCTCCTGAACCACTGTCAGTGTGATGGTCTCATCCTCAAGCACCCCTCCACACTGCCAATGATCTGCTCCTGCCTCATGACCACTTCCTCCATGCTGGGACCAGGGGGAGAAACCTGACCAAGGACTAAAGGGGTGGGGTGGCTTCTCACTACCAGCAGCACCTACATCTCCACCACCAGACCCACTGCTGCCTGCTGCTCCAAGTTCAAAAAGTGTGCACTGCACTTTGCATTTCTTCCCGCCTCCCACATTGCTAGAAGTGGGGGTCACCTGCTGCTTTATCCTTTTCCTCTCCTGACTTCCACCAGCCAGTATTGCACATGCCTCCTCCCCCAATAAGACCTAGCACTGCTGCCCCATGCCATCAAAGGGTGGATGTTTATAAGATGTGTGTGTGGAAATAGGGCCAGCTCCTTGCCCAAATCCTCTTCCCTGGGCTGCAGAGCCACCTAGCCCTGCCTGCCCAGTCCCATGCCCATGGGCACTAGATCTTCCCCACCGAGTGTTCATGATTGCCTCTATCAATAGACTGTGTTGCACTAAAAGTGATGTGTTATGTGCTGCTTGTAGTGCACAATCTGACTCAGACAGGCAGAGACACACACGAGACAGCAGCACACACGGACAACACAGGACAAATGACAAAGTCAGAGGACAAAGGACACAGAACAAAGACAAGACAAAGAATTTTAATGAAATGGGCTAAATAAAAAACACAAGAGAGAAAGGATTTAAGGCGGGGAGGTACTAGGAAGGAAACACAGAAAATATGAATTGGGAGGGGTTATGGAATAAGAGAGTGCTTGCTATATATGTAGCTAACCTCTTGCAGTGAGGCTGCTGAGCATGCACACACAAAAAGCCTGCCAGAAAAGTCTGAGGAAACACTCTGACCAAAGCCAGAACTATTCACAGACAAAGAACAGGCCCAAAGAACAGCAGCTTATATCTCCCCTCTATGTCCGCCTCGAAACCACCATCGATTACTCCTGTAAAGCTGGAAGCATGCAGTTTGGCCAGTGTATGTGTCTGTTAGTCTGTTGAGTTGCTCCTCCTCCTACAGATTCTCTCCCCCTTACATGCCTTCTGCCTGCCTCTGACTGGCACTGCATGTGCTTTTATATATCTGAATAATGGTCTTCAACAGGGGAAACTTCCAATTGCTTATAAAATTGGTACCCTTTATCAAATCGTCCTGAAATTTTCCAGAGATGACAGTGAAGGTGTGAGATACAGTCCTGTCACATTTCATGTAAACTGGAAGGAATATAAAAAATATACACCCAGGAATTTATTTTCAAGTAAATGGCTTATAACATCAGGACCCTTTATTCAATCTTTTTTAAATTTGGCAGTGATGGTAACCTTGGAGAGGGGCATAATCTACCCATGCTACATGCAAATTGAATGGAAGACAAAGAAGTTGTAGCCAGGAATCTGTATGCAGCTTTTCTTAAAAGCACAACATTCAGTTGCTTATAAAATTGGTTTCCTTTATCCAATCTTTCTGAAAGTTGGTACGCATAATGCCCTCAGTTGAGGGGTACAATATCCTAAAGATTCATCAAAATTGAATAAGAAACAAATAGGTTATACCTGAAAATGTGTTTCAATTTTCCCCCATTATTTTATAATAACAAAACAAAATTCTTTCATTATTTTATGTTATTTCATTTTCATTATTCAGTAGAGAAAATGAAAGAGCCCTCTTCATTTTTGTTGTTAAAATAATGGAAACAAAATGCACACCCCTAGCAACAGCTGAACTTTCATATCCCCTGTTTACCTCAGAAACATATTTGTGTTTTATTTTTCTTCTCTTCTTCAGCTAGCAGCTTTCTCTGGCTTGTGTTCAAAGGAAAATCCTTTGCGTGAAGGCTTACAACATCCACCTGAATTCTAAGAAGCAGATTAGCCTTCTATTTCTCCCAAATTGATGAAGATGTAGTATGGCTCTGCTATACTGTCTCCTTGAAGACTAAAACATAATAATAAAAATGTTTCCTTTCCGGTGTTTCTTGAAAGCATTCCTCTCAATGCTAAGAATGTCTAGCTGTAGAGAGATAATCTGCTACCATTTTGATTTGTATCACTAGATATGGAGGATGGTCTTTTAGCGGGAAAGCATCCACTGAATTTCAAGACATGAAAATGAATAAGTCAGTCTCGAAGCCTCTGACTAAGGTAAGCTGTGTATAATTTATTTTGTGTTGCCCTTCTATTCAGATTTATGTTGTTGTTCACATAGTATTTTGGATTATTTCATAACATCCCAGCAATTAGAGCTCCTTCAATTAGAGATGGCAATTACCTAATGTAGTGGATCCCAAAATTTTGCTTCTGTGACACAGAGCTGCCAATGGAAAATAATTAGTATGAGAGAGATTTTCATCACCCACCAAGTGAGCCATCATTTACACAAATGTTTACATGCATTAATTTGCAAAAAAAAATAATGATGTAAATTCATAATAAACTGTTACCTAACTTTGTGGCTGGGCTGAAAAAAAAAGAGAGTAATTTTAAAACCGATTTATTTATTTATTTATTTACTTTAATTTTCTCAATGTTTTATGCCGCCCTCTCCTGCTCATGCATCTCAGGGCGGCTAACAACATCTTAAAATAAACATAAAAACAATAAAACGAATACATTAAAATAACCCAGGCAGAAAAAAACAGAAAAATTCCCAATCCAACCCTCCACCCATTTCCCTCACCAATGGCCTGGCACAATAACCAGCTCTTACACTGTCTATGGAAAGAGGGGAGGTCCACAGACAGGCAGACCGCCAATGGAGAGTAAAAGTGCTATCGAGTGGATGGCCATCGAAACCAGAGAATACATCCCCCAGGGCATTTTAGAACCTCTCTGGTTACATAAGTCTCTGGGGGCAAACCAACCGAACTGGCTCTGCACCTCCTTGGGGGCCAACGTGTGCCAGGAGACTGGCCTGGAGGAGATAATGATCCGTCCATGACAAGGGCACTGTTGACACCTCCCCCACTAATGGATCCCCCGCCTCAAGGTCTGTGCAGAATATCATGTCCAGTGTGTGTCCTCTAACACGGGTAGGGCTGACGACTCTCTGAGACAGGCCCATGGGGGCCATGAACTCACACTCTGCACCTCCAAGACTGGTGTCTATTAAAAATAGAAGAAGCCATATACCTGTATAACTACTTATTAGATATAGTCTGGTCCAAGCTGCTGCTGCTGCTTCATTTATTATTATTATTATTATTTTATTTAACATTTATTCCCCATGCTTTTTGTAGTCTGCTTTTAATCAATCTACATTATTGAGCTTCCATCACTACACTTTGAGGATTATTTGTGTCAGTCTTAGAGTGTTTATCCTATTAAACAGCTGAAATTGTCTTCTGTTTATTTATTATTTATTATTTATTAATTAATATATTTCTACTCCTCCCCTTTCACCAACTCGGGGCGGCTTACGTAAGTACTAAAAATGATTAATACAACCTGTAGCTGGGAGCAGAGCTACAACAGCCGTCCTTCCTTTAGATGAACTGCTGCCCAGATGAACTGCCGTACATCCTTTAGATGCCCAGCTACTATTCCGGGTTCAGAAGACTGGCTCTGCTCGCAGTGCTCTGGGATATTCCAGAACACTGCAAGCAGAGCTGGTCCAGAGCAGACAGCACCTGCTCTATTCCTGCTCTACTTCACTCCAGGGTAGCCTGTCTTTACATGGATAGGCCACGCAGGGGTGGGGCACAGTACAACAAGAGCAGGTGTTGATCTATTGAAACAAAAGCTTCATACAAGCAACATTGTAGCAAAACTGTGGGTCGGCCTAGTCTTCTATCCCAATTATGGGCTCCCCTAAAGGCAAAGGGGTGGGTTCTTTCTAAGTGGTGTCCCTCTCAAGGTTTCAAGCTAGCCTTGGCTGCCCTGACTCCTAGTGAATCCCCCTGGAGTTACAGCAATCTAACCAGGAAGGAGGTTTTCAGGGTCAGTGCTTGGGCCCAAAACTGCATTCTTTCCCAGTCTGTATGTTTCCTTCTTGGCAGGGCCCTTGGCAAGCTGCCCCAGTGCTGATAGGAAATTTTCTGAGTGGGTGGAGGGAGCATGTTGCCTTGTAGCCTACCCTGCCTGCTCTAAAAATTTTTCCTAGAGGCCAGGGTCTGGGTTGAACTGAGTCCCTCGTTCCATGGTAGTTGCACCCTTCCATACAAGAAACAAGAGGAGGCAGCAAGAGCTGCACTGTGGGAGCTTTCTACTGGACTCATAGTGTTTTGTGAATGGAGTTACCACCTCCATCCAGGAGGTGGATGAAGGAAACTTGGTGCGGATGTTTTGGAAGGTCTGTCGCATCCTTTTCTGATGTAACATTTCCCCTTGCTGAGTGCCACAATGTTACAGTGCTCGATGGGGCAGGCCATCTTGAAAAGGGTATGGGGAAAAGTCTCCATAGCCCATCTCCTTGTTTCTCCCTAGAAGCCCCCATTCTTTGGGTTATCCACATGAAATCAGGGCTTCCCCTGGAGGCTCTGGGTCATAACCCAGGTTGGATGACACCCTCCAGGTCAGCAGTCCTATGTGCAAATGCAACCTAATCAGAGCTAGAACCCATGTCTCTTGACTTAACAGTCTTCATCACAAGTATTGAACCATAATTATCCCACTTTTAGGATGCCTTGGAGGAGACAGTTCCTGAAAGGGTGAGGCTGCAGGAATAGGTCAGTTCCAGAGGATTTTAGTGACCCTTTGACAAGCTTGGGAACAGTTTCTTGAGAAGAGAGTGTATAAAAGGCTGCATAGGGTCCCAAGGAAGCTAGTAATTTTCACTGTGCTGCCACACACCTATGATATCCTTCACCCAATCCATAAATGAGTACTAAAATTTTATTTATTTATTTATTTATTTATTTATTATTATTTCTTTACATTTATTGGCCACCCCCTCATGCCTATGGCATCTCAGGGCAGCTCACAAAAACTGAAACAATAATAAAATACATAAAACCACAATAAAAATAATTTAAAACTACCCCCCCCCAAACATTCCCCCTCTCTACCTTCCTCTCCCACCCTCCCTTCCGAAGGCCTGGGCGAACAGCCAGGTCTTACAGACTTGGCGAAAATCCATCAGACCCAGGGCCAGGCAAGCTTCCTCATGGCCAAGCCACTGAGAACGCCATCTCCATCATGGCCCCCTGTTTAACACAGGAGATCTCAAGGAAGGCACCCCCGGCAGACCGCAGGGGCCACCCTGGGGCGTGGAAGGTGAGGCGGTCCCCAAGGTATAGGGCTTTATAAACCAACACCAACACCTTGAATCTGGTTTGGTACGTTATAGGCAGCCAGTGAGGAGTGTGGAGCACAGGTGTGATATGCTCCCGTCGCCTTGTCCCCATAAGGAGACGGGCCGCTGCATTCTGCACCTGCTGCAGCCTCCGAGTCAGAACCAAGGGAAGCCCCACGTAGAGCGCATTGCAGTAGTCTAGCCTCGAGGCGATGAAGGCGTGAATAAGAGTGGCCAGGTCGGGCCCGGAGATGTATGGGCACAGCCTCCGCACCAGATACAGCTGGCAGAAGGCGACTTTAGCCACCGTCTCCACCTGCTGATCCAGATAGAGGCCTGGATCCAACACCACCCGCAGACTCCGAACCTGTTGGGCTATGGGAGGGCAGACACACACACTCCAGAGGGGTCGGCACCTCCCCTGCCCTACCCACCACCATCACCTCTGTCTTATCAGGATTGAGCTTCAGTCTGCTCTGCCGCATCCAATCCGCCACAACCTCCAAACATTATGACAGCAATGAGACAGCGGGACCTGGGTCGGTTGAAAATGAGAGGTACAGCTGAGTATCATCAGCATATTGGTGACAATGCATCCCGAACCCTCTCATGATCTCCCCCACGGACTGCATATATACATTAAACAAAAGTGGAGACAGAATCGAACCCTGTGGAATGCCGCAGGTCAAGGCCTGGGGGCTAGATGTTACAGCCCCCAGCACCACCCACTGGCTTCTCCCCGAGAGGAATGAGAGGAACCACCCAATGACAGTCCGGTCGAGACCCCCCAGGTTTCGCAGCCATCTCAGCAGCAGCCCTTGGTCCACGGTATCAAAAGCGGCTGACAGATCTAGCAGGATCAAGATTGTAGAACATCCTGCATCCATCTCCCGGTGGAGATTGTCCACCTAAGTCACTATAGCCAGGGCGGAACCCAGATTGAAAAGGGTCAAGGATACCGATATGGTTTAGATGTGCCTGGAGCTGCAGAGCCACCACCCGTTCAATAGTGTTCCCTAAAAATGGAAGATTAGAGACAGGATGGTAAGTGGCGGGTGCGTCCACATCCAGCGAAGGCTTCTTCAGCAGGGGGTGCACCACAGCCTCCTTGAGACTGGACGACAACCTCCCCTGCCAAATGGATACATTAACCACCCTCGTCAGAACTGACCCCAATGTCTCCCTGGAAGCTTTTACCAACCAGGATGGGCACGGATCTAATTCACAATTTGTGGCTCGAACAGACCCCAAGACATCCACCGCATCGGCCGACATCGCTTCCTGAAACTTCTCCCAGAAAGATCGACCAGACGGTGCCTCCGTAACCTCATGCTCCTACTGCATCCAACCCGGTGTTGAAGTTACTCTGGATCTGAGCAATCTTGTCTGCAAAGTAGATAGCAAACTCCTCACAGCGGGCCTGGGACAAGTCCCCGTCCAGGCGGAGGGAGGTCGGATTGACCAGCCCCCGAACCACCTGGAACAGCTCCACTGGACACAACTTTACAGATGCTATGAGGGCAGCAAAGAATTCCTTCTTTTCTGTCCTCACAGCCTCAACATAGGACCACAATTGGGTCCTATGGAGAAGTCGATGAGATTCAGAGCGAGTCCGATGCCAGCATCACTCTAGTCTCCTGCCTACCTGCTTCATACACCGCAGTCCCTCAGTAAACCAAGGGGCCCTGTGGAGACAAGATGGGGGCAGGGGACATCTCAGAGCCACCCTATCGATGGCTGCCGCCAGCAAGATGTTCCAATGCTGTACCAGCACATCAACAGAGTGGCCATCAGGGTCCAGGGATAACTCCCTCAGAGCCTCCTGGAACCACTGTGGTTCCATCAGCCTCCGAGGGCGGACCAACCTAAATGGTCCATTCCCCTTCTGGAGGGGGTGCGCTAGGAGGCTGGTCTGCAGGAGATAATGGTCTGTCCATGACAAGGGCACAGATCTCACATCCCCCACTAACGGACAACCCGCCTCAAGGCCAGAACAGAAGATCAGGTCAAGGATATGCCCCCCCACATGAGTCGGGCAGTTGACCACTTGGGACAAGTCCATGGTTGCCATGACGGTCATGAACTCCTGCTCCACTTCCACAAGGCCGGCATCGACATGAGTGTTGAAGTCCCCAAGGACCATTGTCCCATGGGAGTCCAGCACTACCTCCAAGGCCAGCTCTGCTAGAGCAGCAAGGGATGCCACCGGACAAGGACTCACTGGCTGCCCATCTGCTGGAGCCTCCATGCATCCACTGCCCCGCTGAGCTCAGTTGCCACCTCCACCAACAATATGGGTGGACTGCAATATATTGCCTTTTTTGACACTTGTTATTTCCCTCCTATAACTTTAATCATGTCATACTCTTGTTTTCACATGCCTGCAAAGTGGCTTTTGCTGGTATTTTTAATTATCTTTGGCACTAATCCTACCTGCCATCAGCATGAAGATAAATTGCAGTTATACAGTTAGTGAGTAAGCTTTATTTTTCAGAGCAAAACACAATAGTGCCCTGGACTTATAAAGGGCACCGTGTCATCAAAAAATATCTCCTGGAAGTTGCCTTCATCGGATGTAGTGTCAAATTATCGCGTTCATCTTTGAGTAATTAATGACCGGTCTTTTACTTTGACCTTTAGGGCTTATTTACAGATAGTGAAGTGTACCATTTATGTAGTCTTTTCTGAAGAAAAATTGAGAAATTAGCATATGCAGAGATTTACTGCATGATGCATTGTGCCATAGAAAGCCTCTGACAGAATCTTCGCAAATTATTCCTGTCAACTGTCAAGCAAGCTAACCAATCAAGTTTTCTTACCTAGGGCTGAGATGAGAGCAAGTGTTCCGATTCCAAAGGAAATACCGATCTTTTGGGAGTGCTTGCAAGTATCTCTAAGTATTTTAAAAAATCACTTTACATGTGCAAATGACTGTCAGACAATTCTGTGCATGCATGCCCCTTTTTAAAATGACACCAGAAGTGTCAGCACCATTTTGGAAAGGGGCAGCTAGTCTCCACAAGCCAATCTGCACAAGAACCAGTCTGCACAAGTGCCCTTTTCCAATATGGTGCCAATTCTGCAGTGCCATTGGAAAAGAGGCGTATTTGCAGAAAAGTCCTGGTAGCCATTTAGTGCATGCACGGTGATTTTTAAAAAATCTATTTCTCTTATTTTTTTAAATTAAAAAACAAAGAAAGAAATGAAAATGGTAGGGTTGTTTATGAAATCCCCCAAACTGAAGGGGTTTTGTACATGAAAATGAATGGGGTGCCTTCTGCAGACCCTTACTGAATATTTTAATTTCCCAATAGCTTCTCTATAGACATGTGTTTCTATTGTTTCTGCATCAGGCCAGGTGTATTTTACACATTATTTCCGAGAATAAAGGACAGAGCCAAGTTTGGTTTGGATAGACAAACAAATAAATACATAAATAAATGATGATGATAATAGATAATTTTTATTTGTATAGTGCCCCTCCACTGGATGGCCCTTGGACCACTTTGCAGTATTTCTACAATGAAAAACCATAACAACTTAAAATGCATATAAAATCCATTACAAACAGTTAAAAAGGGAAAGTTAAATGGAGAGGAAGAATACATTAATGGGATGCAGCAATAGATTCTCTAAAAGCACCTGGAGAACAAAAATGTTTTCAAGTGGTTCTTGAAGATGAGGAGGAAAGAACTTGGACAAACATCTGGTGGAAGTGACTTCCACACTGGGGCCTGCCACAGCAAAGGCTACCAACTTAACGTGCAATGGAAGGACGGCATCTGAATATAGGTAGCCAGTAGGTGAGGCTCTGGGAGCAGGACTCAAATATAGCCAGGACTTATACTGTTCAGAACATTAAAAACCAATAGCACAATCCTGAATTAAATCTGTTGCTATACAGACATCTAATGTAAAGAATGCAGGGAGGGCGTAATATGATTGCAGCTGTCCAAACGAGTAAGTAGCCACACTGCTGCATTTTCAACAAGCTGCAAGTAAGCAACAGAGAAGCACTGTTTGAAAGCTCACAGATAAGTATGTGCATAGCTTATGCAAATTGCGCAGCTGGAAAAAAAAATCTTCAAACCACATCCAGTACTTGAGTTTTCATGGAACGAATATGGTTGAAAATGGAACCCAATTTCTTTATGTGCAGGGCTCTGAGGGAGGAGAGAGCATAGGCCTGAAACTGAACTCATAATTCTCATAATTCTCGTCATGAGACGAGAAGCGACTCCCTTCTCATCGGGAACCAGTGAGAATTCGAGGGGGCTGGATGGGGGCCAGGGTTGCAGGTGGCGGGGGGAGTTGGCACGGGGGGGGCGGAGGTAAGCAGGGAGCAACGACAGGCCTCCTGGGCACCTCTGGTCCCCACCTGGGGAGAAGAGAAAGTTCAGGCAGCGCCAGGAGCGTGAGTTTGGTGGCCTAGCAGGGATCAGGCAGGGGTTTATTCACTATTGGTGGGGTGGGAAATTCTGTCCTGCAGATGTGCTCTGCTCTGCGCCACATTGGACCCTTCCCAGCTTTGCAGTTTAAAAGGAGAAGGAAAAAAGCCTTGAGCATGCTCGGAATAGCTGCTTGACCCTGTGTTCTATCTAAGTATCTATCCTATTCCTATCCTATAATACTAATATATATAATAATAAATCCTAATGTCTGTCTGTCTATCTAATCTGTATTGACCACAATCCCAAGCAGCATCCGCATGAGGTCTGTGCACGTTCTGCATGGGATCTGCATGGCACAATACAATCCCTATGGAGATGCATGAGGTTTGCATGCTATACCACGCACGGGGCATGGGATCACCCTCATTGTTGGCCGATCTCTAACTTTTCCTTTTTAGGGAAGGTTATTGAGCAAGTGGTGGCCCAGCAGCTGCAGGGACATCTAGACCACATTGGTTATCTGGATCACTTTCAGTCCAGGTTATGGCACAGAGACTGCACTTGTGGTCTTGGCTGACGACCTTCACTGTGAATTAGATCAGGGTCATTCGACCATGCTAATTTTGTTAGATCTGTCAGCCACTTTTGATACCATTGACCATGAGATGTTGGTGACTCGCTTGTGGGATCGATCTGGAGTGGGTGGAATCGTCCTTGGCTGGTTCTGCTACTTCCTGGCCAGGAGAACTCAGCGTGTGGTGCTTGGGGATTGTTCTTCATCTCCATGGAACCTCACGTGTGGTGTCCCACAAGGTTCTATCCTATCCCTGATCTTGTTCAACATGTATATGCAGCCACTTGGCAAGGTCGTGAGACGGTATGGGGTGCGGTGTCATCAGTATGCTGATGACACCCACCTCTACCTCTCCTTTTCATCTCACCCAGACCCGGTAGTCTCAGTGCTTACCCGATGTCTGGCAGGTGTTGGGGATTGAATGAGGACACGCTGACTGAAGCTGAATCCCAGAAAGACGGAGGTGATGGTGGTGGGAAGGGCAGTGAATGTGGCAGTTTCCATCATTGATGGGGTCCGTCCTCCACTGGTATCCCAGGTCCGTAGTCTGGGCATGCTCCTCGATCCACAATGCTGCCTGGATTTCCAAGTGGGGGCTGTGACGAGGAGTGCGTTTCACCAGTTACATCTGGTGCGACGGCTTCAGCCATATGTTTCAGATAGTGACCTCGTCACCATCATCCATGCTTTCATTACCTCAAGATTGGACTATTACAATGCACTCTCTCTGGGGCTACCTATGGTGATGTCCGGAGACTGCAGCTAGTACAGATTGCTACTGCCCGTCTCCTTACGGGGACAGGTTGCTGTGAGCACATTACACCAGTGCTCTGAGATCTGCACTGGTTGCCTATAGTCTTCTGGGCCTGATTCAAGATATTGTTTTTGACCTGAAAATTTATTTTATTTATTTATTTATTTATTACAAGCATTTCTATCCCGTACCCTCTTGCACACTGGCAGCTCGGGGCAGCGCACAACATAACACAAACACAATAAACTATAAAATCCATTAAAAATATTACAAATATTTAAAATATTAAAAATATCAGGCAGAAGCTAAAAAGTAGAAAAACCCTCTCCCCGGTTCCCCCACCCTCCCCACCCCCTTTCCCGAAGGCCTGGCAGAACAACCAGGTCTTACAATATCTTTGGAAAGAGGGGAGGTCTGTGGGACCGCAAGGACCACGAAATAACCCGGGGCCTAAGGCGGTCTGGCAGATAAGAAGGACCCAAGCTGGTTAGGGCTTTATAGGCCATTACCAACACCTTGAATTGGACCCGGAAGACAATAGGCAGCCAGTGTAGACTACGGAGCACAGGCGTAATGTGCTTGTGGCGGCCCCTCCCCATTACGAGATGGGCCACTGTATTCTGCATCAGCTGCAGCCTCTGGACCATCCTCAAGGGTAGCCCCACATAGAGCGTGTTACAGTAGTCCAGTCGAGAGGTAATGAAGGCATGGATGATCAGATTCGAGTCTGAGACATATGGCCGCAGCCATCGCACCAGATGCAATTGGCGAAATTCTCCCCTTTCCACAGCTTCCACCTGACAATCCAGGTGGATCTGCGGGTCAAGGAGCACCCCCAGACTACGAACCTGAGTGGCCAAAGGGAGACAGAGAGCACCTATGGCAGGAGGCACCACCCACTCAGCCTTACCCACCAACATCACCTCCATCTTGTCGGGATTCAGCCTCGGACGGCTCACCCTCACTCAGTCCCCCACAGCTGCCAAGCACCAGGTAAGCACCGAGACTGCCGGGCCTAGGTCTTCAGAAAATGAGAGGTAAAGTTGTGTATCATTGGCATACTGATGACATTGCATGCTGAACCCTCTCATGACCTCACCGAAAGGTTGCATATACACGTTGAACAGGAGAGGGGACAGAATAGAACCCTGCGGGACTCCATACATGCCCTATACGACCTTGTCCTGACTTACTTGTGGGACCACCTCACTCTCTGCATTCTGGAATGGCCTCTGTGGTCCACTGGGGGCGCCCTTCTTGAGGTTCCCCATGTGGCCTGGGGGGCCACTATGGAGAGGGCATTCTCGGTGGCTGCACCTAGGTTGTGGAACTTCCTCTTAGTGGAGGGTGACCCTGAAGCTCCCCTCCTTCTGTTGTATGTGTAAAACCTGGCTGTTCTGCCTGGCTTTTGGTGAGGGAGATGAGGTATTGGGGGGGGCAGTTTTGGTTTTGTGCCTTCCTTTTCATTTTATCTTATGGTTTTATTGATATTATACGTTTTAACATTGTAAGCCACCCTGGGCTACTTGGAGCAGGAGGGGTGGGGTATTAAATGATTTCATAAATAAATAAATAAATAATAAATTATCTATAACTGTAATCTATATCTATCAAATCTATATACCTAAACCTATATCTATGTATCTATAGTTACAGGGAGAGACAGACAGGGGAAGATAAAAGGTAAAATAAAGGGTATAAGAAAAGGTAAGGTGTAACACTGAGTACAGGAGAAGGTTTTTAGTGAAAACACCAGAATTCTATAAACGCAACCTGACACAGCAAGAGCTAACCGAGAACAAGAGGCCCTGCAACATAAAGGGTTGCAGTGCCCTCCCCAGAGTCCTCTTGATTGGTTCTGGGAGGCAGGAGGCATTGAGCAATCACAGGGTGCCATTCAACTGCCTGGGACCTGCTTGTGCTTCTCATTGGTGAGTGATTACATCCATCAGGTACCACTGCTTCAGCACTCGTTAACAACCAGGACAGGCACAGGTTGGAGCTACACCTGGTGGGTCGCTTAACCATCCCAATAGTGCATGGATCTCCTGGTTAGTAACCATGTTGAAGTAACCATTTGAAATACTACAAATGTTTCAGTGTTTACTAAAAAAAAAATAAAAAAATCCATCTCCCCTCTCCCCTGGCCAGGAAAACAGAAAAATGTCATTTTCCCCATGCCTTCAAAATTTCTGGAAATTTCACTTCTCCAGAGAAGTCCTTGTCACCCCCCCCAAGTATGTCCCCCGCCAGTTCCCGTGAACAGGCCGGCGGGGAGGGGCGACCCCCTTATTCTCCGGGAATGGCCCTGGGGCCAGAGGGTAGAGTCCCTCGGGCTCCGGAACAGGCTTATCCCACAGGCACAAAGCCTGAAGCCAACCCACCCCCTTGCATGCCTTTCATCTGTTAGCGTTGTCCCGGACCGTGCCTTCCCCTCCCCCAAGTCCCGGTGATTTCCCCCAAGTGTCTTCACCCGCGGATGGGTCCCCGCTGGGGCTTTCCCTTCCCCCCAAGTCTCGGTGAGCTCCCCTCCCCCGAGTCCTGCACCACACCCTTTCCTTCCCCCAAGTCTTGGTGGCTTCTGCCACTCACAGGCCCTCGCCCCAGTCCGGTGTCCCCGAGTACCTCCAGGGGTCCGGCGCCTCTCTCTTCGCTCCCTTCCACCAAGTCTCAGTGGCTACGGCCACTCCCAGGCCCTCGCCCCAGTCCGGTGTCCCCGAGTACCTCCAAGGGTCCTGCGCCTCTCTCTCCGCTGCCGCCGACACCTCCTCTCTCTCTTCCCCCCTTGGGCTGTTCTCCGCCCTTTTGTAGCCGGCTCCTCCTCGCCCACTCGTCTGCACCCTCCCCTCTGGGAGCTTGGCTCCGCCCCCACACATTGGGTTAGCCTCGCCTTCCCGGCGTCTTGCCGCCAGCGCCACGGCCGGCCGCTCGCCTTCCGGTTCTGGCTCCTCTTCCCCGCCTTGCTGACCCGGGTCTGGCTCTGCTGCTCCCGCTGGCCGGTCACACACACACCCCTTTAAGAGGTCCCCTGGGGGGACCGCAAGGGGGGGCTGATTCGCCCTGCCGAGAGAAGAAATCAGGGTTCCGATGTAACCTCCCAGCCCTATGGGCCACAGAAAAATGGTATGGCTGCAGAGCTAAATACCAGCGCATCAAGCGGGCGTTAGTGTCCTTCATTGATGCTAGCCATTATAAGGGAGCGTGGTCAGTCACTAGAGTAAAAGAGGCCCCGGCTAGATAATATCGCAAAGCCCCCACCGCCCAGCGGATGGCCAAGGCTTCTTTTTCTACAGTCGCGTAGGCTTTTTCCCGTCGATCCAACTTCCGACTGAGATAGGCGATCGGATGCTCCTCTCCCTCGATCGTTTGGGACAGGACCGCCCCCAGCCCTACGTCTGAGGCATCTGTCTGGAGTATGAAGGGCTTCTCAAAGTCCGGGGCGTATAGGACGGGGGCCCCGCAGAGGCTCCTTTTGAGGGCCGAAAAGGCCTTATCCAAGGCTGGGGTCCAGGTTACTTCCTTCGGGTGTTTCTTCCCCGTTACGTCGGTGAGGGGCGTAGCTAATGTCGCAAAATGGGGCACGTGCTGCCGATAGTATCCCGCTAGCCCCATAAACTGCTGCACTTGTCTTTTAGAGGTAGGGGGAGGCCACTCCTTGACGGCTTGTACCTTCTCCCAGAGAGGCCGTATTTATCCCCTGCCCACCTGATAGCCTAGGTAGGCTACCTCCCGCAACCCTAGTTGGCACTTCCGAGGGTTGGCAGTAAGTCCCGCTCGGGCCAGAGTCTCTGCCACCGTCCTCAGATGTCTGAGGTGGTCGTCCCACGTGAGGCTGAAGACAACGATGTCGTCAATATACGCAGCGGCGTAGCCCTGATGCGGCCCCAATACCTTGTCCATCAGCCGCTGGAACGTGGCGGCGGCCCCGTGCAAGCCAAAGGGCATCTTGGTGAATTGGAAGAGGCCGCGCGGGGTCGCGAAGGCGGTCTTCTCCCGGGCGTCCCGGGTGAGGGGTATCTGCCAATACCCCTTCGTCAAATCTAGCGTGGACAGGTAGTGGGCTCGCCCCAACTTCTCTAACAGGGTATCCACCCGTGGCATCGGGTAGGCATCGAACTTGGAGATCGTGTTCACTCGGCGGAAATCTATGCAAAATCTCATGGTGCCATCCGACTTTCGGACTAGAACGGGTTGACTCCACCACGGGCTGTTGGACTCCTCGATGACCCCTAACTGGAGCATCTGGGTTACCTCCTCATTTACCACTTGTCGTAGGTGATAAGGACTCCGGCGCGGGGGGTCCCTCACGACCTGCCCTGGTTCCGTGACAATGTCGTGGTACACTAGTGTGGTACACCCCGGGCGGCTGGTGAACACTCGGCGGTAGGTCTCTACGAACCTCCTCAGCTGTTCTGTCTGCGTTTCCTCCAGCTCCTTCCCCACCGTCACCTCTTCCTCGGGCGGACTCCCTCCTTCCGGCCTCCGGGGTTCCCCTGTCAGGGCCTCGGCTCCTTCTTGCTCGCGTTCTCGCCATTCCTTCAGGAGGTTAACGTGATACGTCTGGAGCTCCGGGCGGCGCCCCGGCCGCCGAATGACGTAGTCTACCGGCCCCTTCTGTGCCACCACCTCGTAGGGGCCCTGCCATGTAGCCAATAACTTTGACTCTGAAGAGGGTAGCAGTACCAAGACCCTCTGACCGCACTGTAACTGCCGGGCCCTCGCTTGCCTATCATACCTCCCCTTTTGCGCTTGCTGTGCCTCCAGGCCATTCTGTAGGGCCCAGGCTCCTACCCTCTCCAACCTTGCCCTCAATCGGGTAACGTACTCTATTACGTTGTCTGAGCTGTTGGACTCCTCCTCCCACCCTTCCTTTATCAGGTCTAATAGCCCTCGGGGCTGCCGCCCGTATAAGAGTTCGAAGGGCGAAAACCCCAGGGAGGCCTGCGGCACCTCCCTGTAGGCGAAGAGGAGAGCGGGGAGTAATGCCGCCCACCCCTTCGGTTCCTCCCGGACAAACTTGCGGAGCATGGCCTTCAGCGTCTGGTTAAACCGCTCCACCAGCCCGTCCGTCTGGGGGTGGTACACGGAGGTACGTATGTGGTGTATTCTTAATAGGCGACACACTTGCTGCATCACCTTCCCGGTGAAGTTGGTGCCCTGGTCTGTCAATAGGGTATGGGGGAAGCCTGTGCGTGCAAATATCTTCAGCAGTTCCCTGGCGATCACCGGGGCCTTGATAGATCGGACGGGGATGGCTTCCGGGTACCGGGTGGCGTAGTCAACCGTCACCAATATATAGCGGTACCCCTCGGATGATGGTTCTACTGGGCCCACTATATCCATACCCATCCGTTCGAAGGGCGTGCCCACCAGTGGTAACGGGATGAGGGGGGCCGGGGCCACCTTCTTTCGGGTAGTCAGCTGACACTCCGGACAGGAGGCGCAGTACCGCCTTACTGCGGCTCTGATACCTGGCCAGTAAAACCGGGCGGTCAGCCTGTCTAGAGTCTTCTCCTCGCCCAGGTGCCCCCCACAGGGTACCTCATGTGCAATCCTCAACAACTCTTTTTGCCTCCCTCGGGGGGCTAACAGCTGCCATACCTCCCCCCTGGCCTCGTCTTTCTGGACTCGGTACAACCGGTCCCCTGCTAGGGCGAAGTGCGGGTAGGTGGGAGACCGCCGGGGCTCCCGAGGGGTCCCATTCACCACCTGCACTTGTTCATAAGCATTCTTCAGGGTGGGGTCATTGCGTTGCTCCTGTATTAGATTAAAGGGTCTTACCCTTCCTGCCATCCCTGTTCCAGCCCGGCCATCTTCGTCCTCGTCGGAGCCCTCTTGGACCTCTTCGCCTTCCAGTCCGTCCGCGGCCTGTAGTAAGGGAGTCATGGCCCCCCAATCCCGCCCTAGTATGACGGGGTGGGCCAATCCCGGGACTACCCCCACTTGGCGCCCCCCGGTCTGTCCCGACACCCCCAGATCGGCCCAACAGGTGGGGTAGAATCGTACCTCGCCATGTATGCACCGAATCCCTACCTGGGGAAAAGAAGCCTGTGGTAGCCCTGGGATCCCCGCTCGTACTAGCGTCCTTCCACATCCGGTGTCTACCAAGGCCTCATACCGGTGTCCTCCCACCCATACCGGGATGAGGGGTTTCTCCTGGCCTCCTTCTCCCAGCCTCTCCCCGTACCAGCCCTCTGCGAAAGTGCAGTCCATGAGCGGACACTCCCGTTTGAAGTGTCCTGGCTTGCCACACTGGTAGCACAAGCGAGGCCCGGGTACCCCACCTTCCCGACCGGGTGGGCCTTCGAGTCTCTTCGGGGAGAAGGGGGTTCGGGCCATCCCTGTTCCCCCCTCCGGTCGGCTTTCCCGTCCGGGTCGGTTGCCCCCCCAACCCGGGTGGCCCTCATCTCGGCCATCGCCACCCCCTGGGGCTCTAGGTCGGGGCTCCCTACCCCCTCCTAGCCTCGGGGTTCTCTCTTCTCGCCCCCGGCCCAGGTCTCGCCCCGGATATCCGGCGGTCCCCTCAAAGGCCTCGTAGTTTTCGAGCAGCCGGGTGGCCTCTTCTAATGTAGCTGGTCGATGGCGGGCTACCCAGGCTCGGCTCCCGGGCGGTAAGATTTGGATGAACTGTTCGGTCATTATCAGTTCGGTTATTTCTAGGGCCGTTCTTTGCTGAGGCTTCAGCCACCTCAGGCAATGGGTCCTAAGTTGTTGGGCCAAGGCCTGGGGGGGTGATCCGGCCACGTGCCTTTCCCCCCTGAACCTCCGCCTATACGTCTCCTCGGATATGTCTAGCCCTTTCAAAATGGCTGTTCTCACCCTTTCAAAGTCGGTGGCCTCGGCGGGCTCCAACCGATCGTATACCGTCTGGGCCGGGCCTGACAGGCATGGGGCCAACAAGAGAGCCCACTGGTCCCGGGGCCACTTAGCCGCCGTAGCCACCCTCTCAAAGATATTGAGGAAGGCCTCTGGGTCGTCGGTGGGGCCCATCTTCGTTAGGCGTACCTGGGGTCCCCTCCCCTCCGTTGCCACTGCCGCCAAGGCCGGGGTCATGAGGGCAGCCACCTGCTCTGCCATCTGCGCTTGCCCACGGGCCTGGTTGTTGGCGAGGTCCGCCGTCAGCTGCTGGAGGAACCCCCGCTGGGTCTCTAGCTGGGCGGTTTGTGCGTCCATAAGCCATTTCAACATGGCTTCGGTCTCCATGCTGGGCCCTAACCCCCGGCGCGTAGCCAGTTCCCCTTGCCTGGCCTGCTGCCTCCTCTGTCGGGCCCACCCAGGGACGCCACTTGTCACCCCCCCCCTAAGTATGTCCCCCGCCAGTTCCCGTGAACGGGCCGGCGGGGAGGGGCGACCCCCTTGTTCTCCGGGAATAGCCCTGGGGCCGGAGGGTAGAAGCCCTCGGGCTCCGGGATGGGCTCCCCCCGCAGGCTCACCGCCTGAAGCCTACCCAACCCTCGGTCCCAGTGACAGCCCCCAAGTCCTGTGATTCCCCCAAGTCCCGGTGCTTCCCCCAAGTCCCGGTGCTTCCCCCAGTCCTGTAGAGCCACGGCCCCTCACAGGCCCTCGCCCCAATCGGGTGTCCCCGAGTACCCCCAGGGGTCCAGCGTCGCGCTCTCAGCTCCCCGCCCCCAAGTCTCGATGGCCGCGGTTCCTCCCAGGCCCTCTCCCCCGTCGGGGTTCCCTGGGTACCTCCAGGGGTCCTGGCCCTCTTTCTCCGCTGCCGCCGACACCTCCTCTCTCTCCTCCCTATTCGGGCTGCTCGTCGCCCTTTTGTAGCCGGCGTCCCCCCGGCTCCTTGGCCGCGCCCTCCCCTCTCGGGGTTTGGCTCCGCCCCCTTGCGTCGGGTTGGCCCCGCCTTCCCGGCGTCTGGCCGTCAGCGTCACTGCCGCCCGCTCGACTTCCGGGTCCGGATCCTCTCCCCGGCCTTGCGGCCCCAGGTCGGTCCCTCCTGCTCCCGCCGGCCGGTCACACACCCCCCCCTCTAAGAGGTCCCCCGGGGGGGGGCTGCAAGGGGGGCCGAGTCGCCCTGTCGAGAGAAGAAATCAGCGTTACGGTGGAACCTCCCGGCCCTATGGGCCACTGAAAAATGGTATGGCTGCAGAGCTAAATACCAGCGCATTAAGCGGGCGTTAGTATCCTTCATCGAGGCTAGCCATTGTAAGGGGGCGTGGTCAGTCACTAGAGTAAAAGAGGCCCCGGATAAATAATATCGCAAAGCCCCCACTGCCCATCGGATGGCCAGGGCTTCTTTTTCCACCGTTGCGTAGGCCTTTTCCCGTCGATCCAATTTCCGGCTGAGATAGGCGATTGGATGCTCCTCTCCCTCGATCGTTTGGGACAGGACTGCCCCCAGCCCTACGTCGGAGGCGTCTGTCTGGAGGATGAAGGGTTCCGCAAAGTCCGGAGCGTATAGGACGGGGGCCTCGCAGAGGCTCTTTTTTAGGGCCGAAAAGGCCTTATCTAAGGCCGGGGTCCAGGTCACTTCCTTCGGGTGTTTCTTCCCCGTTACATCGGTGAGGGGCGTAGCCAACGTTGCAAACTGGGGCACGTGCTGCCGGTAATATCCCGCTAGCCCCATAAACTGCTGCACTTGTCTTTTCGAGGTAGGAGGAGGCCACTCCTTGACGGCTTGTATTTTCTCCCAGAGAGGCCGTATTTGCCCCCTGCCCACCCGATAGCCTAGGTAAGTTACCTCCCGCAACCCTAGTCGGCACTTCCGTGGGTTAGCGGTAAGTCCTGCTCGGGCCAGCGTCTCTGCCACCGTCTTCAGATGTCTGAGGTGGTCGTCCCACGTGCGGCTGAAGACAATGATGTCGTCAATATACGCTGCGGCGTAGCCCTGATGCGGCCCCAGTACCTTGTCCATCAGCCGCTGGAACGTGGCGGCGGCCCCGTGTAGGCCGAAGGGCATCTTGGTGAATTGGAAGAGGCCGCGCGGTGTCGCAAAGGCGGTCTTCTCCCGGGCGTCCCGGGTGAGGGGTATCTGCCAATACCCCTTCGTCAAATCTAACGTGGACAGGTAGCGGGCTTGCCCCAACTGCTCTAACAGGGTATCCACCCGTGGCATCGGATAGGCGTCGAACTTGGAGATTGTGTTCACTCGGCGGAAATCTATGCAGAATCTCATGGTGCCGTCCGACTTTCGGACTAGGACGGGTTGACTCCGCCACGGGCTGTTAGACTCTTCAATGACCCCTAACTGGAGCATCTGGGTTACCTCTCCATCTACCATTTGGCGTAGGTGATAAGGACTCCGGCGCGGGGGGTCCCTCACGACCTGCCCTGGTTCCGTGACAATGTCGTGGTACACTAGTGTGGTACACCCCGGGCGGCTGGTGAACACTCGGCGGTAGGTCTCTACGAACCTCCTCAGCTGTTCTGTCTGCGTTTCCTCCAGCTCCTTCCCCACCGTCACCTCTTCCTCGGGCGGACTCCCTCCTTCCGGCCTCCGGGGTTCCCCTGTCAGGGCCTCGGCTCCTTCTTGCTCGCGTTCTCGCCATTCCTTCAGGAGGTTAACGTGATACGTCTGGAGCTCCGGGCGGCGCCCCGGCCGCCGAATGACGTAGTCTACCGGCCCCTTCTGTGCCACCACCTCGTAGGGGCCCTGCCATGTAGCCAATAACTTCGACTCTGAGGAGGGTAGCAGTACCAGGACTTTCTGACCGCACTGTAACTGCCGGGCCCTCGCCTGCCTGTCAAACCTCCCCTTTTGCTTTTTCTGGGCCTCTAGGCCGTTCTGAAGGGCCCAGGCCCCTACCCTCTCCAACCTTGCCCTCAGCCAGGTAACGTATTGTATCACGTTGTCTTGGTTGTTGGACTCCTCCTCCCACCCTTCCTTTATAAGGTCTAATAGCCCTCAGGACTGCCGCCCGTATAGAAGTTCGAAGGGCGAACACCCCAGGGAGGCCTGCGGCACCTCCCTGTAGGCGAACAGGAGAGCGGGAAGTAATGCCGCCCATCCCTTCAGTTCTTCCCGGATGAACTTGCGGAGCATGGCCTTCAACGTCTGGTTAAACCGCTCCACCAGCCCGTCCGTCTGGGGGTGATACACGGAGGTACGGATGCGATGTATTTGTAATAGGCGACATACTTGCTGCATCACCTTCCCTGTGAAGTTGGTGCCCTGGTCTATCAATAGGGTATGGGGGAAGCCCGTGCGTGAAAATATATTCAGTAGCTCCCTGGCGATCACCGGGGCCTTGATGGATCGGACGGGGATGGCTTCCGGGTACTGGGTGGCGTAGTCAACTGTCACCAATATATAGCGGTACCCCTCGGACGATGGTTCTACTGGGCCCACTATATCCATACCCATCCTCTCGAAGGGTGTGCCCACCAGCGGTAAAGGGACGAGGGGGGACGGGGCCACCTTCTTTTGGGTAGTCAACTGACACTCTGGACAGGAGGCGCAGTACCGCCTTACGGCGGCTCTAATACCCGGCCAGTAAAACCGGGCAGTCAGCCTGTCTAGGGTCTTCTCCTCGCCCAGGTGCCCCCCACAGGGTACCTCATGGGCGACCCTCAACAACTCTTCCTGCCTCCCTCAGGGGGCCAACAGCTGCCACACCTCCCCCCTGACCTCATCTTTCTGGACTTGGTACAACCGGTCCCATGCTAGGGCGAAGTGCGGGTAGGTGGGAGGCCGCCTGGGCTCCCGAGGGGTCCCATTCACCATCTGCACTTGCTCATAGGCATTCTTTAGGGTTGGGTCATTGCGTTGTTCCTGTACAAGGTTAAAGGGTCTTACCCTTCCTGCCATCCCTCCTCCAGCCCGGCCATCTTCGTCCTCGTCGGAGCCCTCTTGGACCTCCTCGCCTTCCAGTCCGTCCGCGGCCTGTAGTAAGGGAGTCATGGCCCCCCAATCCCACCCTAGTATGACGGGGTGGGCCAACCCTGGGACTACCCCCACTTGGCGCTCCCCTGCCTGCCCCGAGACCCCCAGATCGGCCCAACAGGTGGGGTAGAATCGTACCTCGCCATGTATGCACCGAATCCCTACCTGGGGAAAGGAAGCCTGTGGTAGTCCCGGGATCCCTGCTCGTACCAGCGTCCTCCCACATCCGTGTCTACCAAGGCCTCATACCGGTGTCCTCCCACCCATACCGGAATGAGGGGTTTCTCCTGGCCTCCTTCTCCCGGCCTCTCCTCCCCATACCATCCCTCTGCGAAGGTGCAGTCCATGAGCGGACACTCTCGTTTGAAGTGTCCCGGCTTCCCACACTGGTAACATAAGCGAGGCCCGGGTACCCCCCCTTCCCGACCAGGCGGGACTTCGGGTCCCTTCCCCGGGGAGAAGGGGGTTCGGGCCATCCCTGTCCCCCCTGATCCTCTGCCTATACATCTCCTCTGATATATCTAGCCCTTTCAAAATGGCTGTTCTCACTCTTTCAAAGTCGGTGGCCTCGGCGGGCTCCAACCGATCATATACCGTCTGGGCCGGACCTGACAGGCACGGGGCCAACAGGAGAGCCCACTGGTCCCGGGGCCACTTAGCTGCCGTAGCCACCCTCTCAAAAATATTGAGGAAGGCCTCCGGATCATTGGCTGGGCCCATCTTCGTCAGGTGCACCTGGGGCCCCTTTCCCTCCGGGCCCCCACTTCCTCCCGCTGCCACCGCATTCAAGGCCGGTGTCATGAGGGCTGCCATCTGCTCGGCCATCTGTGCTTGTCCTCGGGCCTGGTTGTTGGCGAGGTCTGCCATCAGCTGCTGGAGGAACCCTCGCTGGGTCTCTAGTTGGGCGGCTTGTGTGTCCATCAGCCATTTCAGCATGGCTTCTGTCTCCATGCTGGGCCCTAACCCCCGGCGCATAGCCAGTTCTCCTTGCCTGGCCTGCTGCCTCCTCTGTTGGGCCCACCCAGGGATGCCACTTGTCACCCCCCCTAAGTATGTCCCCCGCCACTTCCTGTGAACGGGCCGGCGGGGAGGGGCGACCCCCTTATTCTCCGGGAATGGCCCTGGGGCCAGAGGGTAGAGTCCCTCGGGCTCTGGAATGGGCTTCTCCCGCAGGCACAAAGCCTGAATCCTACCCACCCCCCTTGCGTGCCTTTCACCCGTTAGCGTTGTCCCGGACCATGCCGTCCCCTCCCCCAAGTCCTGGTGATTTCCCCCAAGTGTCTTCACCCGCGGATGGGTCCCCACTGGGGCTTTCCCTTCCCCCCCAAGTCTCGGTGAGCTCCCTTCCCCCGAGTCCTGCACCACACCCCTTCCTTCCCCCAAGTCTCGGTGGCTGCGGCCGCTCACAGGCCCTCGCCCCAGTCCGATGTCCCCAAGTACCTCCAGGGGTCCGGCGCCTCTCTCTTCGCTCCCTTCCCCCAAGTCTCAGTGACTACGGCCACTCCCAGGCCCTCGCCCCAGTCCGGTGTCCCCGAGTACCTCCAAGGGTCCTGCGCCTCTCTCTCTGCTGCCGCCAACGCCTCCTCTCTTCCCCCCTTGGGCTGTTCTCCACCCTTTTGTAGCCAGCTCCTCCTCGCCCCCTCGGCCGCGCCCTCCCCTCTGGGAGCTTGGCTCCGCCCCCACACGTTGGGTTAGCCCCGCCTTCCCGGCATCTTGCCGCCAGCGCCACGGCCGGCCGCTCACCTTCCAGTTCCGGCTCCTCTTCCCCGCCTTGCTGACCCGGGTCTGGCTCTGCTGCTCCCGCCGGCCAGTCACAGTCCCATTGAAAGTCAATGGGAATCCTTTGAAGCAAGTGGCTTAATGATTGCAGGTTCTGCATTTAGCTGTTTGAGTTTATTATTATTATTATTATTTTATTTTGTTAGCAGCATTTATATAGTGCCAGTGATGTAACTGGCACTTTACAAAAACCAAGATAGACAGGGTACCTGTCAGAGAGCTTACAATCTAAAGACAGGGGGAGGGGAGACAGGGAAGGGGGAACAGAGGGAGAGACAAGGGGTGCAACATTCATGAGGATCTGAGAACTCAGGTACACATTCTTGGCTTGGTTACAGTAAATTGGGAGTTTGCAGATAACAGGTGGAGGATAATCCTGGTTGGGGATGATTAGCAGGAGTTAGGGAGGATGGAGGGAAAAGGTGGGTTTTGAGGAGGGACTTGAAGGTGTGGAGGGTGGGGGCAAGGCGGACAAGGGCAGGGAGGGAGTTCCAGGTGTGCGGGGCAGCGAGGGAGAAGGGACGAAGGTGGTTGGAGGAGCAGGGGAGGCATGGGAGGGTGAGGGAGGGGATGGAGGAGGAGCAGAATGCTTGAACAGGGGTTCGGAGGGAGATCAGGGCAGAGAGATAGAGGGGAGCAAGGTTGTGAAGGGCTTTGTGGGTGAGGACAAGGAGTTTGTGCAGAATACGCTCAGGAAGAGGGAGCGAGTAGAGAGAGGATCGGAGAGGCTGCACATGGTCAAAGCGACGGACTAGGTGGATGATCCTGGCAGTAGAGTTTTGAACAGAGATGAGGGAAGAAAGGTGAGAGTGGGGAAGGCCAGCAAGGAGGAGGTTACAATAGTTGAGACATGAGATGACTAGGGCATGAATTAAAGTTTTGGCAGAGGAGACAGACAGAAAAGGGTGGATCTTAGCAATGTTGTGGAGGGAGAAGTGGCAGGATTTGGCAACAGTGTCAATTTAGGGTTTAAAGGTAAGGTGCGAGTTGAAGATGAAGCACAAGCTACGGGCTTGGGGGACAGGGAGGATGGAGACCCCATCAATGGCAATTGACAGGGAAGAGGGAGAGGAAGGATTGGGAAGGAAGATCAGGAGTTCAGTTTTCGCCATGTTCAGTTTGAGTTGGCGTTGAGACATCCAGGCAGAGATATCATAGAGACAGTTGGTAAGACGAGCTTGAACAGAGAGAGAGAGGGAAGGAGTGGAGAGAGAGAGTTAGGCGTCATCAGCGTATAGGTGGTATTGGAACCCGTGGGGGGCAATGAGTTTGCCTAGGGATAGGGTGTAGATAGAGAAGAGGATAGGGCCAAGGACAGAGCCTTGGGTAACCCTGACCAAGAGGGTTAGGGAGAAGGAGGGGGTGGAGTTAGGAAGAGATACATTGAAGAAGTGGTCAGAAAGGTAGGAGGAGAACCAATCAAAGACAGAGTCTCAGAATCCAAGGGAGTGAAGCGATTCAAGCAGGAGTGAGTGGTCAACAGTGTTGAAGGCAGCAGAGAGATCAAGGAGGACCAGTATGGAATAAAGGCAGTTGGATTTAGCCATAAGAAGATCATTGGTGATCTTAGCAAGAGCGGCTTCAGTGGAGTGAAGGGGGCAGAAGCCAGGCTGGAGGGGGTCAAGGAAGGAGTTGGCGAAGAGGTGGTCGAAGCAATGGAAGTAGATAAACCCTTTAAAGGAGCTTGGAAGCAAAAGGGAGGAGCGAGACAGGATGGTAATTAGAGGGTTCAGAGGAATTCAGAGTGGACTTTTTGAGGATGGGGGAGACAGTGGCGTGTTTATAGGCAGAGGGGAAGGAGCCAGTAGAGAGGGAGAGGTTGATGTCCAGGAGGAGAGGGGTGACGGTAGAAACCATGGTCAGGAGGTGGGAAAGAATGGGGTCCAGGGGGCAAGTGGAGGAGTTGGAGGAGGAGAGGAGGAAGGAGATTTCCTCAATGGAGGTGGGAGGGAAGGAGGACAGGAGAGAGGTGGGGGAAGGAGAGAGGGGGGGAGTAGTAGGGGGAGAGGACTTGGAAGTGATTACCAGGTGGATCTTGTCTCTCCGCTCAGGATCTTGCTCTCTTCTTCACCTCTAAGATCGACAAAAGGGAGGAGGAGGACAGGGGGGTTTGAGAAGGGAGTCAAAGGTGGAAAAGAGGCAGCGAGGGTTCTGGGAGCAGGACTCAATGTGTGAGGCATAGTACTGCTGTCTAGCGAGGGAGATAGCAGAATTGAGTGATGAGAGGCGGAATTTGAAGTGGAGGAAGTCAACGTGGTAGTGGGAGACGTTCCACAGCCCGGGTGAAGGAGCAGAGATGGTGAATGGTGGGGGTGAGCCAAGGGCGAGGGTTACGGGAGCAAGCTGGGTGGGAGGAGAGGGGGGCAAGGGAGTCGATGGTGGAGGCGAGAGAGGAGTTGAAGGTGGAGATGGCAGAATCGGGGGAGGAGGAGAAGACTGAGGGGAGAAGAGGAGCGAGGAAGGAGGCAATGTCCTGGGGTACAATGGAGAGGAATGGACAGGGAGATGGGGAAGAGGAGGGGAGCAGTGGGAGAGGTTGAAGGAGGCAAGGAAATGGTCAGATATGAGATGGGGCTTGAAGGAAAGATTGGAGACAGAACAGTTCCTAGAAGGGATTGGACCCCGGGGAGAATACCGGATACTGGATTTACTGGTATCGAATCTCTCCAGTATCAGATTTACCGGTATTGGCATACCGGATTTTTAACATTGACTGCTTTTTTTACATTGTTTTTTTACCGGTTTTTTTACATTGCAGCCATTGACTTCAATGGCCGCTGTGTAAAAAAACAGGTAAAGCGGCCAGTGTTAAAAATCCGGTATGCTGATGCCGGTAAATATCGGATTAATCTGATACACCTGATTATTGGGTGTTTCGGATTTATCTGATACCAATATTCCCACCCCCACTTCCTAGAGAACACCAGATCAAGAAAGTGACCATCAGTGTGGGTGGGGGAGCTAGTCCAGAGGTAGAGATTAAAGGAGGAGGCTAAGGAGAGGAAGTGAGTGATGCAAGGTTGAGAGGGTGCATAAACATGAAGTCTGTAATTCATTGATTGGCTAATCTATGCCACATGATGAAGATGAGGATTACTTCATCCAAAATTCTGAATAGCAAAATAAAGTAGCAAAGTGCCAAAGAATTAATAGCCAAATTGCCAAAAGTCCCCAAATGACAAATTATTTAATTTTGGTGTTGGTACTCTGCAAAGTAACAAACTGAAAGTAACAAATATAGCAAATTTCATAAGGGGTACAAATTCACATTTAGATATTGTTTTAAATAACAAATATGCAGTGACCAGTCCCTTTCACTTCTGTATGTGACAAACATCAACACAGCATTGCATCACACATTCTGGATACATCTGATTTAAAATATAGACATTCAGAGATAATTGTCATGTGTAGCAAAAGATATCTCGCTTTTACTCTCATTCTATATTGTGGTGTATGAGTCTTGTTATGGATTTAATTACCATAAAAATGTGAAGTATAAGATTTTGTAAACTTAATTCAGGAAAATGTTATGTTTTTGTGGTCTGTGACAATTGACAATGCTGGCCACAGGCAGGTATTTGTCTATTTTGGTCTCACAATACTCACTTTCTACCGCTGTTCAGTCAACTGAGACGTGAGTCTAACTCCCTCTGCCTCTTGGTATCTCATTAGTGGCTCTTGTGCCTGGCATGAAGTCAGTAGGAAGTTTTCCTTACACCAAGCTGGTGGCCTGTGCACCATGTATTTGCTAACCTGGAAGAAAAGAATTCCACTGTGGCAGAAATGATCCAGGCTGTGAATGGAGGATAAAATGATGTAAATTCACAATTTGACAGTCTTAACTTTAAAAACTTTCCACCGCTCGGATCAGATGGTGGATTGGGGATGAATTTTGCTTTCAGTTCCTCCACACAAACAGACAAGATTTAAGATAAAATAAATAAAATGAAAAAGTTGATGATTACTCGGTATAAAAAAGAAAAGTAATAACATATAGATCTCTCAAGTAACTCTTTTGGATATTATGTGCCACCTTCTCAGTTGATACTATATTAAGAACATAACATAAAAACGTAAGTAGTGCCATACTGGGTCAGACCAATGGTCCATCGAGCACAGCATCCTGTCTCTGACGGTAGTCAATCTCAGTTGCTTGGGAGATGTATCCTACAGGTCCCAAAGGGCAGTCCATTCTCTGCTG
This sequence comes from Sphenodon punctatus, assembly GCA_003113815.1. Taxonomy (NCBI): domain Eukaryota; kingdom Metazoa; phylum Chordata; class Lepidosauria; order Sphenodontia; family Sphenodontidae; genus Sphenodon; species Sphenodon punctatus. Next base: position 2,093,797 of record QEPC01007782.1, read on the forward strand.
TTCACTCCCAGCTTCCAACAGTAAGAAGTTATGTCCCCTAATCCTACTTGACTAACAGCCCTTAATGGAACTACTCTCCTATAACTTATCCAATCCTTTTTTAAGCTCAGCTATGCTACTGGCCTTGACCACATCATCTGGCAACAAACTTTCCTCTAACTAGTTTTCTCATTTTTGCATAGTTACTCTTTTTTAAAGTTAAATGCGAATGTGGTAAGGTTTTTGTTTTTGTGTGTGTTTTGGTCATTCTCCCTCCTGTATGAGTAAGTATTTGATTATATTATGATCACTATTACCAAGCGGTTACACCACTGTTACCTCTTGTACCAGGTCCTGCCCTCCAACTATGACTAGACCCAAAGTAGCTCCTCCCCTTGTTGGTTCAATGACCAGCTACTCCAAGAAAGTCATTTATGGTAGCTAGAAATTTTACCTCCCCATCACGCCCCAAGGAGACATTTACCTAGTCAATATTAGGGTAATTGAAATTGCCCATTATTGCTGAGTTTCCAACATTAGTAGTCTTTCTAATCTCCATTAGCATTTCATAGTCTCACTGTGCTGATCAGGGAGTTGATAGTATAGTCCCACTGCTATACACTGTCCTATTTTTGCATGGAATTTCTATCCATAGAAATTCCAGAGTGCAGTTCACTTACTGTATAATTTTATTCCTGCTTGACTCAATGCTGCCTCTAACATATAGTGCCACCCCACCACCAGCTTGGTCTCCTCTGTCATTTTGATATATTTTGTACCCTGGTATTACAGTGTCCCATTAGTTATCCTCTTTCCACCAGGTCTCTGAGATTCCTATTATGTCTTGGGGTATTTTCAAATGTGATGGTGCAGACTTTGATCCTGCCTGGGATGAGGGCCCTCACCTTGGGCAGGATCAGGCCTGACCACCGAACAGATGTGTCAGGACCTTGGCTAGAGAGGGGGTGGGAAGAGGATGGGACAATATGCGTCTGTGGGTCCACAGGGCCTCACAGCCCACACTACTGAGCATGACCTGCCCTCCTCCCTGATGGACAGCTGCAGCAGCCTATGAGGCTGCCATGCCCACCCGGAACAGTTCTGGTCCTGGACCAAGGTCAGGTACATCAGGCCATCACACGTGATAGCCCGCTATATCCCTGTCTGGAGATGGTTTCCCCGGGCTGCAGAAGCATTTAGCCCGGAATGTGACTTGGCGATGGCCCTGAGTGACAGCCCAGGCTAAAAACTGCTATGGCCTGAGGAAACCACAGGTTCAGTCTCAGAACATAACTAGTGATCCAGCTCAGATGTGATGGTACCGTGGGTGGCCACCCGGGTCAAAGTGTGTCCAAAGTGTGACCTCCTGTAGTATCATCATGTCTGAAAATACCCTAAAACTTAATTTAGTAATGTGCAATTTGTTTCATTTTAATTAGTTACGAAAAAGAATGGAGTCCCATTCATTTTTGTGACTAACGTTACACGGCTGTTTGTGTGGAGGGGGAGTGGTTTCCTGGTAACACCTGCTGGACTTTTCCTGCCCCTGTCCCCTCCATTTTAAGAAGGTGCAGAAATAGGATTGTTAGGGGAGAGGATAGGGATGGGGTGGTACTCTCCCAGCCCCCCAGTGAGGGGGGGACATGTGCAGGGGAGGAAGTGGGTTATGCCTGAGTCCTGCAGTGAGGGGGGGGGGATACATGCTTGGAGGTAGGAAATACGGTGGTGAGGGTTGTGCTATTGGAGAATGGGGATGGGAGGAGGTGCCTTGGTGCTCCGTGAGGTTGTGTGTGTGTGTAGGGATGGGGGAGATGGTGGGAGGGAGAGTCCTAGTCCCCATGTGAAATGGGGAGTATGTGCACAAGGGAAGAGGGTTGAGGAAATGCCATTGCTCCCTTGTGAGAGAGAGGTATGGGTATGTGGGGTGGAGGACTGTGCTATGGTCTCCTTGTGAGAGGGAGGGTATGGGCACAACGGATCTGGGGTATGTATTGGTTAGGGAGAGGGGTGTTTGGTGTTGGGGTGAGAGATTTTCCTGACTGTCGCCTATGCCACCCCACCTCTGGGAGACCCTCTCTGACTACCCGCCTCCATAGGTCTCTGTGGGCCATTTTGGAGGGTAGGAATTGATGATCAAGTGCCATGGGGGGACCCTATTTGATGTGGGTTGAGAGGGGGACAGCTATTGGGGTCATGCTAGGCATGGGGAGGTATGGCAGAGGGAGGATAGTTTGTCAGGATTGTCGGGAGAGACACTTGGTGTCTGTCCCTGTATCCTGCTCCGCCCATCTCAGGATATTTGGGGGCTAAGGTCAGTAGGTTCCCTGATCTGACACTGAAGCTGCTTAATGGAAGGTCAGTGGCCAACAAAACTTGTATCATCCATGACACAATTCAGGATAAGGCTGCCGACCTCATATGCATTACGGAGACTAGTTGTGGCTTGCCACCAGGGGCTCCGTGGGCAGCGACCCCTCTGTGTTCATGCCCCCCCCACCCCATACCTGAGTCCCCCAAGGTCCTTAAATCATTTTAAAGCATCCTGTGGTTGCCACAGCTCCCGTGCCAGTGTCGGAGCCACTCGCACATGCACAGAAGTGCTGTGCGAGCTTTGTGCCTTCTGCGCATGCTAGCTCTCAGTGCTAGCTGATGCATGCAGTCGAGCTGGGGCTGGGCGTGTAGCACAGGCGTAGGAGCCTAGGGAGGCTGAGACAGTGGAGTGGTGCCTGGGTCTAGTGCACAGATGCGGGGTGGGTCATTTTTCAGAGTGTTCACCCAACACATTACTGAGTGGGTGTGGCCAGTAGCAGAGGCAAGGTTTCCTATGGGAAACCTTGCTCGTGAGTTTCAATGGCTGGGAGGGGCGGTTTTGAAAAATGCCTCTCAGCCCATTTCAACACTGAGGCCCTGGCTTGGAGTGGAGACAGCGGGTGAAAACAGACATGACGCTGACCATCCTTTAACCACCCTTGGTGGTCATTTATGCATGTTGCAGGGCTGCATAGGGCACCAATACAGCCCTGCAACATGCATAAATAACCACCAAGGGTGGTTAAAGGGTGGTTAGCGTCATGTCTGTTTTCACCCATAGT
>QEPC01007782.1:2115123-2169400 GCA_003113815.1 Sphenodon punctatus
TGCTCCCAGCCTCCGGAGGGTGCAGCCGCCACCAGGACCCCCGGATCCCTGCCACCTTCCACCCAACCACGTCCCCCCCCTGCTGGACCAGGAGGAGGCCCAGGACACTGCTGGGAACACAGACAGCAGGGGGGGAGGGGAGCTCACAGGGATCCATGGCCCACACCAGGTGCTCACGGGGCCGACCCAGGAAACGAGGAGGATGGGGAGGGAGGGGGAGGGCAGTGTGGGGGGGGCACTAGAGGGGGCAGGGCACTACAGGGGTGGATCTTCTGAAGCCCTGGTGCACCCTGTGGGCCCTTGCAGCTCTCCAGGCCAGGGAAACCTGCATCCAGGCGTCCAGATTCGCCTCCGCTGCAAGGAGGTGCAGGTGCTCGGTGTGGTCGCGGTACCACTCAGCTGCGAGTGTGAGGTGCATCCAGTAGGCAGCTGCCCTGTCCCGCTCCATGGTGGTGGTGGCCCCAGGGGTTGTGGGAAGTTTATTATGGCCCTCCACTGGGCAGCCGTGCCGGGGGCCGGCTCCCAGCCAGCTGGGCCCCCCAATGGGGTGCATGGGTCCGTGGGCGTGCCCATGGGAACATGTGCTGCCTGCGCATGGGTCCTCGTGCCTGCATGGGTGCGCGGTTCCATGCGCTACTTGTGCAGCTGCATGCCTTCACCCATCAACCCCCCACCCCCATGTCTGTTTGCAACACTGTGGCCTTGGCATCCCAATTAGCTGTTATGTGAGTGCTATTGTGTTGGGCAGCTGTGATGGGTCCGCACCCCATGCCTCGTTCTGTCATGCTACAATGTTGCAGTCCATGGCCGCTTTTCCTCTCCTTGGGACCCCTTGGAGGCCCGCCCAGCCCTGGAGGGTATGTGTGCCCCCCCGTCCGTGGTGGTGGTCTCCCTGTCTAGCTGGACCATGAGTGGTTGTCCGTCCACCAGGCTCCCACTTCCCGGCCTCCATGGGGCCCCCCATATCTGGACCTTCCGCGAGACCATGTCTCTCTGCAACCTGTGGCAAACCCTGGCCGTGCAGCTGCTCCTGAGCAGCCCGGCCAGCTGTGCAGGTGCCTTTGCAAGCTTGAGCTCCGGACTGTGCTACTTTGGCTATGAGGCGAGCACGCGTGATTTCCAGCTGCATGCGGACACCCTGGGGCTGGTTCGCTTCCCTGATGGACGCATCCTGGACATGAGGTTTTCTCATGTGCCCTGGTCTGGGGCTGAGACCATGTCTGCGCATTGTGTGTGTGGCCTGGGCACCTACACAGTGTGACTTGCTGAGTGGGACCCTGCCTTGGCCGTGTCCTACTTTGCCTGTGTTCACGGGGCACGTGGGTTCCCTTTTGCTGCCTGCTGTGTGTCGGAGCCTTCTGTGGCGGAGCTGTCGGCCCTGTTGGGGGTGTGGTCCCGTTTGGATGTCCAGCTGGGTGTCTCCATGCATGATCCCTTCGAGGCCTACTACCTGATCGCCCACCACATGTCCTTGCTGGGTTACCACCGGAGCTTGATCCATTGGCTCCATCTGGTTCACTGGGCAGGGCACCAGACCCCTGGGCCTGCAGTGGCCCCCAGCGGCTGTCTGTGAGTCCCGGTGTTCCTCCCGGCCCCCCAGTGTCCTGCCCCCATGTGGGCTCCCGCCCCTGTCCGGGGGGGGGCTGGTCCCCACTGGCTGCTCCCTCCCTGATGTCTCTGCCATGCTGTAGTGAAGCCTGCTTCCTGGGGTGCTGCTGCCCCTGCCTGCGGCCCCAGGCCCCCTCCAGGCCCCACCCCCAGTCTGCCTGCACACTCGGGGTTCCCCTCCCTTGTGCCTGGTTGCAGTGCTCTGCATGGCCTCACCGACCCGCCTGTGTCCAGCTACCTGTCCCCACCCACCAGCACTGCCACCTGCTGCCCGCCTCCCCCTCTTGGGTGCTTGTGTGATCAGGGGGTTCTGGGACCCCCGGACTGGCCCTCGGTGCTTCCTCTGGGTGTGTGTGTGAGTCCTTGGACCTGCAGCGCTGCACCGGCTGTCCTGCCTGCCCTCCATTGGCCCCTCTGCGGGTGTGTGGTCTCCGTGTGCCTCCTGGACCGTTCCCGCCCGACTCGCTGTGCATTGTGGGCCCCCGCTGTGCCTTGGTCCCGAGAACCTCCCCCCCTTTCCGAGACTGCCTGTGTTGCTGTGGGGGTGCCATGCGGATTGTTCTGCTGTGGGGGTTGTGGTTGCTGTTGCCTGTGGGCTGCCCGGCTCCTTTGTGGTTTCCCCCCCTCTTCTGTGTCCCCCCCTTTGCTGCCATTGTGCCTTGTGTGTTGTCCGGCCACCCGTGTCCCCCTTCCCTTCCTTTCCCTTGTGTGTGTAAGTGTGTGTGTGCCCGGGCGTGTGCTCATGCTGTGTGTTCCGCTGTGCCTCCGCTGCCTGTGTGCCTGCTGTGTGTCGTACCTGTCTGACTCTTCTCCCTCTTCCCTCTCCCTTCCCGTTTCCCTTGTGTGGGCGTTCCCTTTTGTGCCTTTTGGCTTTGTTTGCACTCAGGCGGCCATGTCTGTGTCCCGCCCCTGCCCGGTGGATTCTGGGTGTTTTGACCATGGCTGGGAATCAGCGTCACGTCTGTTGCGCTGCCCCGGGCCATGATCTGGTGGCCCAATTCCCGGTCATGGTCCCAGTCCCGTCATGTCTGTTTGGGGCTTTTATTCGCCCTGGGAGGTGGGTGTTCTTTTCACCCCCACCAGGAATCCACTGTGGTGAACCGCCCGCCCGTAACGTCTGAAAACCTCCCCCGGTTGTCATCTTTGCCATCTCTCATGCCTCCCTGTTGGTGCAAGAAAGACAAAGCCAATGCCTGATCAGCTATTAGCTTTCCTCAGTCACAGCTTTGAATTTAATCCCAGAGAGGAACTTTTAGCTTAGTGCCAGGAGAACATAAAAGGTGTGCCCTGTAGTGAGTTGGCATGGTGAGGTTTGTGTGTGTGTGTGTGTGTGTGTGTGTGTGTTGTGTGTGTAAATAATATGGGGTCTTGAGAATTGTGCGCAAAATATGCCCAGGCTTTTTTAATAGTTGCATTATTTGCTTTTAAGTTTGACTGCCTGCCTGTTTGCAAGGGTGGGGGATCTTGAAAATTGTGTCCATGCATGCCCAGGCCTGCTGCCTGGTACTGGAGGTCGGGAGGGGAGGGGCAGGGAAACTGATTATTTACTTTTTTAAAAGTTACATTGCTTTTAAAATTTGACTTTGTGCCCGTTTGGAGGGGGAGGTGGGGGAGGGGGATCTTGAGTATTGTGCCCATACATGTCCAGGCCTGCTGCTCTATGTGTACTGAACTAGTCCTGGCTCTGTGACATGCTTCTTCATATGAAAATGCTTTATTTTAAAATAAATTGTTGTTGCTTCTCAAGTTTAACTGGTTTTCCTCGGGGGTGGGGTGAGACTTGATATTTGTGCCTATGCATACCCAGGCCCACTGCCCCCATGTGGGCTTGGCTCTATGTGGCATGCTTAATGTAAAAGTGATTTTAAAAAGGAAATAAATTATTGCTTTGTTTGCCTCTTTTTTTCCCAGGGTGGGAAGGAGAGTTGAGATTTATTTGTGTGCCCCCATGTGTGCTTGACTCTGTGGGGCATTCTTATTATAAAAATGATTCTTAAAAAAAAAAACATGCTTTGTTTGCCTGGCTTTCCCTGGGTGGGGAAAGGAGAGTTGAGATTTGTTTGTGTGCCCCCATGCACAGGCCCATTGCCCCCATGTAGGCCTGGCTCTGTGGCAATGCATGCTTAATATAAAAATGATTCTTTTGAAAATAATTGATTATTTTCCTGGGTTTTCTTGTGGTGGGGTGGGAGAAGAGTTGAGATTTGTTTTTGTGTCCCCATGTGGGCCTGGCTCTGTGACATGCTTAATGATTTATTTTTTTTAAATTGCTTGTTTTGCCTGGCTTTCCCTAGGAGGAGGGGGAGGGGGGGAAGGAGAGTTGAGGTTTGTTTGTGTGCCCCCATTGAGATGGGAGGGGCCTGTGGCCCCCATGCACACTGGCCACACTTGGTTCTGTTTGTCTATTTTGGTTTTTTTTTTTTTTTTTGAAGAGAGGCTTTTGGTTGCCTGATTTTACCCTGGATAGATTTGGGGGGGTACTTCTGGGCAACGGGGGATATCAGAAGTTCTGTGGAGCAGAATCCACGTAAACACAACTTACATAAATTGTATTACTGGATAAGTGGAATTTGTTTTCCACAGGTGAATTATACATCTATATTTCTTCTTGATCTGGGATAGTAGAAACCTGAATGAGGATAGTTTCATTTTTCAAGTAAGTATAGAGTGTATACACACAGCTGAAAACTTTCGTGTACGTCTGGTTAGTAGAAGATCCATGTATTTTAACAGCTACTTATTTAATCTTTTGCAGTGTTGTGAAAACTTCCAAAAGTGACTACTATACACACTTTTCTCCAACTGTGTAACAAAACCAGGTAATTTCTTTCCCCCTATATCAGGAAGGGGAGTGACTGGGATTTCCCACATCACTGCTATCTTGGTTGTGTCAATCACTTCTGTAAAATACTTACCTCACTTATGTTGCTATTGTGACCAAAAGGAGCCACTGGGGCCAAAAAACTGACAGAGTGTTCGGGACTTTACTGGATCACTGTCATCAAGACACCTCACAGAATCAATGGGTATTTTCAGAAGTCACAAGATCGCTGTTCACCACACTAATCACAGTGGATCCCATGTGGTGGCAGCGATCTCATGAATGTCTATTTGCTCCTGGCCAGATGTTCACCACAGTGAACACCCAGCTGTGATCAAATTGACGATGGTTCTGGAGGTGAGGCTGGCCTCACCTCCAGAATTGTGGTTAGGTTGGCAATGATCCAGGATGGTGCTAGCAATGGCCACAATGAACGTCTGCTTTCCATCCCCGTCCCAGAATCGGGTCCCAATGATGGGATGGGATTGGGCACAGCGGCCTAATTGACGGCTGCACCTGCCCGTCTCCCTGCGGGCAGGTGGCCGTAGACGCGTGGGGGGGCTGAGCCGTGGGGGGGGTTGCACTGTGCAACCTTGCCCCCTCCCCGACTCCCCTCTGCGATCAGGCCGGCACATCTAAAGGATGGCCAGTCTGATCACGGACCAGAATCTGAGATGGATCCCAGTCCAGGGTTCAACGTGCTGGGCCGAATGGCCCGTCACGTCTGAAATTACCCACTGTAAGTTGGTACGGAAACTTTTTCAGTGGATTAGCTATAAATCATATGTGAAGGGGAAAAGCTTGGGGAGAACAGTAGTATATGGAAGGTCCATGCTATAAGGCCATGGGATTCACTGTAGTAGATAGTCCTTCAAGAGCACCCAGTTGTCATCTTCTGTGGTGGTGTCTTAAATGAAGAAAATTACATTCTTCTGTCCAAAACTGGATGCAGTTCCTTTTAATAAATGATGCAAAGCGTTTTGACACAAATCCTAAAATGTACATATTTTATTTTACAGGTCAGAAGAGGAAAAGAACACCAGCGGAAATGAATACTGTGGATGCACTACTTGCAAAGGCATTAACCACACTGACTCTTGCAGAAAAGATTCAAGTAAAAGAACTGGGACCTGACCATCCAGATGTTCAAATCAAGCAACCTACAGAAGAGAAAGGAAATGGTATATATGCAAGCTTGGCACACAATGGTATGAAAAGAAGATGTGGCTATGTGACAGTGTCTCCAAAAATGCCTTGTTCTTTTTCCCATGCTTGTTGTTTGGCAGTGAAGCGGTGTGGACAAAGGTTGGAGTTAGGGACATAAAGCATCTCTCTGACAAAACAAAAAAAGTGAATCCTTTTGAAATCACATAGACAACTGTGTACAGTGGGCACTTCTTGGGAATGTGAACATTCTAGAAAAACTAGATGAAGGATGCCATGTACAAGTTTGAAAGCATAACGAGGAAAGTAGAGCACAACCAATACATTTTGTCAAGAATAATAGTCTGTATATGTTTCTCTGGTGGTTTTGAGCTAGCATTACATGGACATGATTAAACTGAGGACTCATTGAATCCTGGTGTGTTTCGAGGCCTGGTGAATCTGATGACAACTATCAACACAAGCCATGGAAAAGCACTTGAAAATTTTGACAGTCTTCAAGGGACTTTCAAAAACTATTCAGAATGAGCTGCTGAACTGCATGTTCACAGTGGCTAGGGACTTCTTCATTAAGGCATTGAAGTTTACTGAATATGTTGCTATCCAGGTCAATAACACCACAGATGTATCAACTCTCTGCCAATCAGTACTGATTTATCGGTACGTTGATGGCAATGGCTTAGCTGTGAAACAATTTTATGGATTTACCAAACTGCCAGACCCGCGTGCTGAAACGTGTAGAAAACTAGATGGCCACCATGAACAAGTGTGAAAGCATAATGAAGAAGTACAACACAACCACTACATTCTGTCAAGAATAGTAGACTGTATACTAGGGATGGGAATTTTGATTTTGGATAAAACTGAAAGTACCTGAACATGGCCATTTTGGTTTAATCCGAAAATTCGGTTCTTTTTCGGTTTCAATACAATCAGATCTTTTGCAATTATTTTTGTACTGGATTTTTAACATTGCAGTTTGTCCCCCATGCATGATGGACATGATGAGACTGAGGACTCATTGAATTCCGGTGTTTTTCGAGGCTTGGTGAATCTGGTGGTAACTATCGACAAAGTCATGGAAAAGCACTTGAAAAGTATGACAGTCTTCAAGGGACTTTCAAAAACTATTTAGAATGAGCTGCTGGCCTGTATGCTCACAATGACTAGGGACTTCATCATTTAGGCATTGAAGTCTACTGAATATGTGGCTATCCAGGCTGATGACACCACACATGTGTCAGCTCATTGTCAATCAGTACTGATTTGCAGCACATTGATGGCAGTGGCTTGGCTGTGGAACAATTTTATGGATTAACCAAACTGCCAGACCCACATGCTGAAAACAGTTGCTGCTGCATTGCTACAACAACTAGAAGCTGTTTTCCCTCAGGGCACTAACAAGAATAAACTGATTGCTCAGATTTATGATGGAGTGAACGTGATGTGTGGAGAACATGGAGGCGTCTAAAAGCTGATACATGATGTGTACCTCAACACACATTACATTCACTGCAATGCCTATCAACTAAACATAATAATGCAGCAAGTGGTGTCCATGTTCAAGGAAGTTAAAGTATTCTTCTCAGGCGTGTCTAGCTTATCAGCTTTCTCTTCATTGTCTCCAAAAAGAACTGAAGTGCTGAATGCAATTGTTAAAAACAGACTTCTCAGAGCATCTGCAACACGGTGAAATTTCAATAACTGAATAGTGAATTTGATCTATGAGCACCGAGAGGCATTCATTGAGTGCATTGACTATATATGATCTGGGAATGTTTAGGCTGGTAGTGTTTGTGAGGCTACTGGGTTTTTTCCATATGCTGCAAGACAACAGATAGTACATCTTTTTCTTATCCTGTTCCACAAAATAATGCCACATGTTGATATACTCTACAACCAACTCCAGGCAAGACACACCGACTCTGTAACCATCCAGAAATTTACTATAGACTTTATTAAAAGCATCATTACAGTGAGAGAGTCCATTAAAGATCTGTGGTCAGAGTTGCCTGATGAGTCTTGACTCCCCAGAAGATGTACCAGGGAAACTCTAGAATGCCTACCAGTGGAAGTCTGTGATATCATTATCTTCCATGCAAAGGAAAAATTTGCAATCACCAAATATCTGGTGAGTGCAACATTGGTGCAAGCAGACCTGTTTGCAGTTCACAACAAACACTTTCCACTTCAAACATTAAAACAGGCAGTGGAAACCTACCTGATGCTACAGAAAGATTGATTAAAGATTGAGCTTTCAATTTTATATGTGAGGGAAGAATTCCATGGTGTGAAGGATCCCTCTGGGTTACTTCAAAAACTTTTGATAACAATCTGCAGGAATGTACTTTGAAACAATTGGCACTGCTTCAAATAATTTTGACAACACCCACAGTGGAATCAGAGACATCCTTCTCAGCGCTAAACAAAATATAAACTTTTCTGCAAAACACAATGTCCAAAGGATGACTAAATGAATGGGCAATGCTGTCAATAGCGAAAAGAATGATCAGAGATTCCGGACTTTAATCACAAGACAATTGAACTGTTTGCTCAACGTAAAGACTTCCGGGCAAATTTTCTATATAAGCAGTGAATTATTTACCCAGTAAATCCTTTCCTTCAGTCTGCCCAGTAAATGCTTTCTTGATCTAGGATACACGTGTGTTCAATGCTTCCCCTCAACCCCATTTTATACTGATGTCAAACAAACACAGTAATGTTTGATAGTAGTATCTTAATCTTAATGTTTTTCTTAAGTGTTCTGATACTTTGATAAGTGATAAGTGTGTTAAGTTCTGATAAGTTTTAAGTGTTTATAAGTGTTCTGATAGTTATGGGGAGGGCACAATATAAATAAAGTTATACTCCACCTAAGTTATATTCCACCTGTGGACTCTTCATTTTTTATAAAAGTGTTTAAATTGGGGAGGTGATTTTGTGCCCTGTAGGTCTCTCCTATTTGTCAGGAAGGTAGGCTAGGGAAAGGGAAAACCAGGCCCCAAGCTCCCCAAACCCCTGACGGTTCTTTCCTTGATATCCCACGGGAAACCCTTTAGGAAAACAAGGACCCTCAGGATCTTAGTTTGGCTTTCCCCTCTACCAAGGAGCAATCCAGATCATCACAGGGTGTCAGACAGGGTGCCTCTGGGAAGGACAAAGGGGGGAAGGGTGGCGGAAACCCACCACACAAGTACTCACATATCTCTCTCCTGGGAATCCCAGGATCTCCACCTCCACATGGGGGTGTCAGGGGTGACCAGATCATGGTGAGGGAAGAGGGGGGGAACGGTGGGATTCACACGTTCAGGGGTCGTTACGCACTCTAGGGGTGGGGGAGGATAGGGAAGTGAAGCGGGAATCACACTCTTTCACTCTCACACACACTCGCTCTGCTCTATTATCTCTCTCTCTCTCTCTCTCTCTCTCTCACACACACACACACACACACACACACACACACACACACACACACACAAAAGTATCAGCACACACCCACACATACAACACAAGTCAATGGTACTGCGACAAGCAGGGATCCAACCTCTCATGAATGATTACCAGTGGGGAGTGGAAGCCCCGCTGATTGCTTTATCCCCTTCTCCAACCCAGGTGCTGCCATTTCCCCTTCTGAAAGCCACGCCCCATCATTAGTGCAGCCGGGCATCTCCCTGTCTTGTCAGTGCCCCGCCCCTGCAAGCGTGCGCTACACCACAGCTGGGTCTCCGGTTGCCTAGCAACCTGAGGACTGTGTGGCGTGGCTATCCCGGGGTCATGTGTCATGGGGTCATGCCCTTCCATCTCTTCCTTATGGCACCGCCGGGGCCCAGGCCACCTGGCAACCCAGCGCATCCACCCCCAGGTCGGGGCTTCCCACCCGGCCTGACACCACCTGAGTCAGGCTCTGACAGTACCCCCACATCCAGACCCCCCCCCAGGGAGGGAGGACCCAGTTTGGCATGGTGGCATCAGTGAAATAGATGAAGGGGTCGGGGGGCATGTACATTGTCACTTGGTTCCCAAGAGCACTCGGCCAAGCCGAAGCCCTTCCAGTCCACCAGGTAAAAAAAACAGCCTCTGAAGATTCTAGAATCGAGCACAGCAGAAACCTCATATTCTGGATGTCCTTGAATCACAAGGGGAGGAAGGGGAGCAACACAATCAGGAAACAAAGGGGGGTGCATGGCTTTCAATAGGGAGACGTGAAATGTGGGATGAAAGTGAAGATGTGCAGGCAGATCCACGGTGTAGGTGAAATTGTTTAGCTTGGCTTTGATTGGGAACGGGCCCACATAGGCATCATTGAGTTTAGCTGATGGACGTAATGTTTGATAGTTGCGTCCTCATACCCAAATGAAATAATCAACATCAAAATTTGAGGCGGCTTGGAGGTGTCTGTCCGCATATCTTTTGTATTCTTGGCGGGCTAAGGTTAAATGTCTGATCGCCTCCTTCTGTACCCGTTGAATCTGGTGGACTATGGCCCCAGATGCTGGAACATTGGTAGTGGGGAGGTCTGCTAAACAGAGCTGCGGATGGAACCCATAGGTGACATAGAAGGGGGAAGTACCCCATGCAGCATGTGTGGAATTATTATATGCAAATTCTGCAAGGGGAAAATACAGGATCCAGTTGTCCTGTAAAAAGTTTAGAAAGCACCGGAGGAACTGTTCCATGGTCTGATTTATGCGTTCTACCTGATCGTTAGCTTGGAGGTAATATGCAGTGGTCAGGCTGATACAGATGTTCAAGGTCCGAAAAAGACCCTTCCAAAATTTTGCAACGAATTGGGGACCGCTATCCAAGACTATTTCTTGAGGCAACCCATGTATGAGTCTGGTGTTCTGCTGAGACATCGGTTGACCCTAACAAGGTATACAATGAGCCATCTTGGTAAAATAGTCCACTACCACCAGAATGGTATCATGTCCCTCCGATGGAGGTAAGTCTACTACAAAATCCAGGACTATCTTTTGCCAGGGACCTTGTGGTGCTGGAGTTACTTGGAGAAGTCCTACAGGAGGACAACGCAGAATCTTGGTATGTGCACAGGTTGAACATCCTTTCACATACCGGGAGACATCTTTCCGAAGTCCTGGCCACCAGAATCAGCAGAGGATTGAGGTTAGCATTCTCCGTTCTCCATGGTGCCTGGCCAATGGGGAGTCCTGATGAGCCCAGAGGATATGAGGCCTATACTTGGGTGGGATGACTACTCTTTCACGATGATCGTACAATCCTTGTCTTTGTTGGTATGAATCTCTGAGTAGTTCCTGTTGACTATTTTCACTGAGCTGTTGTTGCGAAGGAATGGTTGCAGCAAAGACTTTGGGCGTGAGGAGAGGGCCTTCCATCTTCTCGGGTTCTTCTTCCTTGATGTAACATCTGGATAAGGCATCGGCTAAGACATTGCTTGTTCCAGGCCTGTCTTTTATGGTGAAGGAAAAGCGGGAAAAGAAAAGTGCCCATCTGGCATGACGGATGTTAGTAATGTGAGCAGATTGCATATACATTAAGTTCTTATGATCTGTAAGTACTAAAATAGAATGAGTAGCACCTTCAAGGTACTGTCTCCAAGTCTCGAAGGCTGCTTTTATCGCTAAGAGTTCTTTATCATAAAAGGTGTAATTCTTTTCTGCCGGGGTCAGTTGGCAAGAATAGAAGGCACACAAAAGTCGCAGTCCCAGCATTGCTCTGTTGAGTCAGCACCGTGTCTATGGCTTGATTTGAGGTGTCAGCTTCAATTACAAAGGGCTGTGTTATGTTGTGGTGTTGTAGAATGGTGGCTGTAGTAAAGGCCCTCTTTAACTTTTCAAATGCCTGCTGTTGCGTGGAACCTCATGTATAGGGAGCGCCACTCTTTAGCAGCTGGGTGAGGGAAAGTGTGATCCTTGCATAACATGGGATATACTGTCTATAGTAATTTGTACTACCTAAAAACTGTTGCAGGGGTTTCACAGCTGCAGCAGGAGGCCATTTTTGAATTTCATTTCATTTCCATTTATTTCATTTTTAATTTCTCTCCTGCACTCTCTTGCCAAGACGACTCGAGGCGGTGAACAAAAATGAAAATACATAAGTACAATATAACATCCATATAAATTCAATATAACAGTTCAATTCAAACTAAAAAACAACCCCTCATAATTCAAAAATATTTCTAACAATCAGTCCAATAATTAACTCTAACATGAAAACCCACAAAATAATATACCCCTTTCCCCTCCCTAATTTCTGGTAACCCACCATCACTTCACCACCATCCCCTCCTGATTCCACCAGGAGGAAAGGAGGGGTCCTTCAACACCCCTCCCTTCCGGTCTCACCAGGAAAGGGAGGTACAACCAATGGCCTTTAGTTTCTGAGAGTCCATTTCGATGCCTTGGGGAGAAATAACAAAGCCCCAAAAGGAGACCGTAGAGACATTAAATGCAAATTTTTCCAACTTGTGATATAGTTGATGCTTCTGCAAGCACAGGAGGACCATGCAAACATGTTGCACGTGGATTTCTTGTGAGGGGGGAAATACTAAGATGTCATCTAAGTAGGCAACAATGTAGATGTCTAAGATGTCTCTGAATATATCATTGATGAAATGTTGGAAGGTGACTGTGGCATTGGCCAGTCCAAACGGCATCACCAAGTACTCAAAATGCCCATAATGGGTGCGGAATGCCGTCTTCCACACATCTCCCTTTCATATCCTAACTAAATTATATGTTCCCCGAAGGTTCCGCTTGGTAAATATATTATCCCCTCAAAGACAATTGAGTAAATCAGTGATCAACAGCAGGGGAGGGGGGTATCTATTCTTGATGGTGAGAGCATTAAGCCCTCGATAATGTATGCACAGGTGAAGATCTCCTTTTTTGGGGACAAAGAATATGGGGGCACCAGCAGGGGACGTAGAGTGATGAATGAACCCTTTCTTTAGGTTCTCATCTAAGTATTCTTGGAGCTTGGTAAATTCTGGGGGGAACAGAGAGTAGATCCTCCCATATGGAAGTTCAGTTCCCGGGAGCAAGTCAATGAGACAATCGTAGGGGCTGTGTGGATGTAGACTACTTGCCTTGATTGGACTAAATGCCTCCCTTAGATCAGTATATTCGTGCGGGATGTAAAAGTTGGGAGTGACTCCCAGAAGGTGGGTAGTAGGACAAGACTGGCTACAGTTTACCTTACAATACTGGGATTAAAACAATTTTTGTTTGCCGCCAATCCATGGTAGGATTGTGCAGGAGGATCCAAGAATGTCCCAAAACCACAGGAAATAGGGGGGAGGAAATAATATCAAACTGCAACTGCTCCTGATGGCTGCCTATGCAACAAGTTAGTGGGGGAGTACAAGAGGTAATAGGGCCTGACATTCAAGGGGATCCATTGATAGTGCAGACAAGGTCCTTAGTTTTCTTTGCCTCACTAGGGATTTTATGACAAAGGGCATATTGTATATCAAAAAAGTTCCCTGAAGCCCCAGAATCGATTAATGACTTTACTATGATTGACTGTGTTTCGTGAATTGCCATGGTAATAGGTACATATAGTGTAATGGGCCTACTTGTGAAATAAACCCGAGTGAAGGGGGGGCAAGACCTGAAAAGGTGGGATGTTCACTGGAAGTCCCCTGCTGTTCCTGGTGTACCCTGTTTGCGGAACTTCCCATTCGTGATGGTTTAACGGGACAGTCTCTGGCCACGATCATCCATGCTTTTATCACCTCTCGGTTAGACTACTGTAACGTGCTCTGCGTGGGGCTACCTACGGTGACAGCTCAGAGGCTGCAGCTGATGCAGAATGCAGCAGCCCACTTCCTGGTGGGGCTGGGCCGCTGAGAGCACATTACACCAGTGCTCCAATCTCTGCACTGACTGCCAATAGTCTTCCGGGCCCGATTCAAAGTGCTGGTATTGACCTATAAAGCCCTACATGGTCTGGACCCCGCCTATCTGTGAGATTGCCTCCTCGGGTTCTGGATTGGCCCCTGCAGTCATCTGGGGGCGCCCTGTTGGAGGTCCCTTGGGTTTCCCGGGGGACCATGCAGAACAGGGCATTCTTGGTGGCCACACCGCACCTTTGGGACTCCTGTCAGTGGGGGCCTGTATGGCCCCAGACCTCCCGAGTTTCCATAGGAACTGTAAGACCTGGCTGTTCCATCAGGCATTTGGCAAGGGAGAAGGGTGAGGGTGGGAGGTGTTATGGGGTTTTGCTGTCTCCTCATTTTTATTGTTGTTTTTATGTTTTTATATATTTTATTGTATTTTATTGATGGATTTTGTTAGCCGCCCCGGGCTGCCTGTGTCAGGAGGGGTGGGGTAAAAATGTTTTAAATAAATAAATAAATGAATTAAATAAAATGGCTGCCTTGACCACAGTAAAAGCACAAATACCCTTGATGTCTCCGTTCTCTTTCCTTGGGTCTCAGGGGTCCTCTACTTGCTCCAATCTACATGGGTTCTACTCCCATGGTTCCCCCAGAGGGAGAACTGGAGGGAAGGAATCAGACAGGGCTAACGGTTGATGTCCTAATGTGATCCCGTAAGTGTTCCTTCCTACGCTCTGCTAACCGCTCATCAATATGAATGGTCACCGTTACCAACTCACTTAAGCTCCTGGGAGGGGCCAAGTATGCAAGTTGGTCTTTTAGTTCATTCTGAAGGCCCTGCTGGAATAGTGTTTTGAGGACCTGATCACGCCATCCCAGCTCAATGACGAGATTTTGAAACTGGGTTATATATTCAAGCAGGGGTTTTTTGCCCTATTTTAAATGTAGTATGGTCTCTTCTGCATCCCTAACTTGATTGAGTTCTCTTAGAAAACCCTCATAATCCACCAACAAGGGACTATTAGTGGTCAGAAGGGGTGTCACCCAATCAAGGGCCAGACCCCCCAGGAATCCTATTAAGTATGCCACTTTGGCCTGGTCAGTTGCGTACGTACGGGGTTGAGTTTGAAACATCAGAGCACACAGAGCCAGGAAGCCCTGACACTGCCTCCAGTCCCCATAAAACTTATCTGGCTTAGGTGCCTTGGGCTCCCTAGGAAACAAGGCCAGTGGTTGAGCCACAGGAAGAAGAGGGGCTGCTGACCCAAAATCCTTGGCAGCGGGAGGAGGGGTTCCTCTCCTGATCCCACTCCTGACCCTAGTCTCTGTTCCTGTCTTTCCTGTAAATCCTTTACTTCAAGGGCTAAGGATTGTACGGTCCGAATCAGCTCTGTCAATTCTGATACACACACTCATTCTGCTCTATTATTCCACACACCCCAGCACACACCCATGCACACAACACCAGTCAATGGCACTGCAACAAGCAGGGATCCAACCAAAGGACCAGCCTCTCACGAATGATTACCGGCAGGGAGTGGAAGCCCCGCCGGTTGATTTATCCCTTGTACAACCCAGATGCTGCCATTTCGCCTTCTGAAAGCCATGCCCCCATCATTAGTGCAGCTGGGCATCCCCCTGGCTTGTCAGTGCCCCACCCCTGCAAGCGTGCACTATGCCGCAGCTGGGCCTCCGGTTGACTAGCAACCTGAGGAGCATGCAGCGTGGCTATCCCGGGGTCATGCGTTGTGGGGTCATGCCCTCCCATCTCTTACTTATGGTGCTGCCGGGGCCCAGGCCACCTGGAAACCCACAGCGCCTGCTGCCAGGTCAGGGCTGCCCGCCTGGCCTGACACCACCCAAGTGGGGCTCTGACACTATTCTTGTGTGCATGTTCTATTCTATTGATCATGTGTGTGACATTTTATTTATTTATTTATTTATTTATTACATTTCAACCCAGCATTCTCCCGCACAGTGGTGACTTGGAGCGGCAACAACATATAAAAATACAATAAAATACATAAAACAAGTATTATAATATTAAAATTGTTTAAAAGGCTAAATGCTACAGGCAATAAATAAATATACCCTCCCAACTGTTGGGATTTTATTAGTGGTCAAAAACCAAAACCCCAAAGTTTCACTGCCTACTATGCCAGGACCTGTTAGAACTCAGGATAGGCATCAGCAGAGTTTACACACAACAAAAGAAAATAGCTCAAATTCTCAGTAGCAACAGCTTAGAAGTAATCAACACCTTCGAGATTGTTTTTAGATTAAAATAATCTACTTTATTAAGAAATACATTGTGATAGGAAAGGCCTATCCCTAGATCTTTCTATCTAGCTGCCACCAGCATGGTGGCCAGTCATGTTGAAGGTCAGAGGAAGAAGAGAGGAATGGAGAAAGGTCAGGAAGAAGGAGGAACTCCAATAGGAGCTTTCTGGACACATCCCACCTGAGAAGGGGAAGGGGGCTTAGAAGAAGAGATCAGAAAGGTTAAAGTGACACACAAGCTAACTCACTATCTCTACTCCCAATGCCCCTAATGGTGATTAGGGTTTGTTGGTGCAAAAGGTTGATGTCATCTGGAGCTGTTTCTCCAACATCCCTTCTCATCACCTGTCGCACCGGCTCACAACTCCCATGTGCTCATGTAGCATCTGGAATTGATCCCTTGGTAGTGGCTTGGTCATTCCAACTGCCACCATGCCTTCAGTTGGGCAATACTTCAACTCAATTAGCCCTTCTTCCTGTGCATCTCGAACATAATGGTACTTTATGTCAATGTGCTTCCTTTGAGACTTGGCCTTTTCCATTGGTGAAGCTTAATGCAACTCTGGTTGTCGTCAAACATCATGGTAGGGTTTAACTCTTCAATTCCAAAGTCCAACAGCAGCTTGTGTATCCACACAACTTCCCTGAATGCTTCACTAGCTGATATGTATTCTGCTTCTGTTGATGGGAGTGTAACAAGTGACTGCTTCCTGCTAGTCCAACTTATGACTCCATCTCCATAGAGAAACAGGTGTCCACTGCCCAATCTGTATCCATGTATCCCACCAGTCTAGGGTTGCTGCTTACTGGAATCTTCAATACGTAGTGCGTGGTACCCTTCAGGTATCTTCCCAGTCTCTTGACTGCGGTCCAGTCATTCTTGGTTGGGACACTTACTTTCCTGCTTAAGATTCCCACCGCTGTGGCAACATCTGACCTTGTCACTGTGGCTATGTACAAAAGCTTGCCAAACGCTTTTCTGTACTGGTTGTTGGTTGGAAGGGGCTCATCATCTTCCTTTTGTTTGAGGAAATTGACATCCATTTGTGTACAGACCTCATTGGCATCTGTCAGTCCCAGACATTCCAAAAGATCCTTGATCTTTGCTTTCTGGTTGAGAAGATAGCTTCTATCCTCTTGTCTTTCTATTTGAATGCCAAGGTAGTGTGAGATACTTCCAAGTTCCTTTACTTCTACTTCCTTGTTTAGGTGCTCAACAATCTCATGACTGTCTTGCTCCTGTTCAGAACAGATGATCAGATCATCAACATATGTCAGGATATAAGTCCATTTATTGTCTCTGGATCTTGAGTACAGGCAGGGGTCAGCTCATCCTTACGTGAACCCTTCCTTAAGCAGTAGTTGATTCAGTTTCTCATTCCATGCCCTAGCTTCTTGCTTCAAGCCATAAATGCTCTTCTGGAGCTTGCATATGAGCTTCTCCCTTCCAGGCTCCTTGAAGCCTGGTGGCTGCTGCATGTAGATGTCTTCCTCAAGTTCTCCATTCAGGAATGCAGTTTTGACATCTGAATAGTCAACATGCATCTTTCTGGAAGCTGCTATGCTAAGTAGTGTTCTGATGGAAGTGTGCTTCACGACTGGTGCAAATGTTTCATTGTAGTCTTCTCCATATATTTGGGAGTATCCTTTGGCTACTAGTCTTGCTTTGTAGTGCTATACATCCTCTTCTGCATCCTGTTTAACTTTAAAGACCCATTTGCAACCTACAGGTTTTCTTCCAGCAGGTAGTTCCATAAGTGTCCAAGTTTTGTTCTTGCGTAAAGATTCAATTTCTTCCTTTGCTGCTTTCCTCCATTTTTCAGCTTCATGGGTTGGCATCCTGTCAACATCTTTCCATGTGCTGGGTTCTTGCAGCTCTGCACTTGTGGTGAGGTAGGAGTATTTCAAGGGTGGAACTCCTTTGTTGGACCTCTGTGAGCGCCTGGGTTCTGGCTCAGCTTCTGTGACCCCTTCTGAATCTGCTTCTGGTTCTGGTTCACAGATTGGCATTTGGTGCCTGAAGGCCTGCTCACTTGGTTCCTCTTTCATCTGGATCCTTGACTCCAGGTCTGGTAATTCACCTTTGGTTGGTCTTTGTCTTTCATCAAAGTACACAACATTGCAAATTTCAATATTACCAGTTTCAACATCAAGAATTCTGTATCCTTTTCCTCCTAACACATATCCACACAAAACTCCTTTCTTGCTTCTGCAATTCAACTTGTTTCTCTTTGCCTTTGGTACATATGCATACACATCACATCCAAATACTCTGATGTGGTTTAGGCTAGGCTTGTGTCCAAACCACAGTTCAAATGGAGTCTTCTCTATGGCTTTGGTTGGCAATCTGTTCTGCAGATAGCTGGCAGTTATTACTGCTTCTCCCCAGAATTTGCTTGGCAAAACTGCATCTTGTAGCATGCATCTGGCCATCTCCAGTAGAGATCTATTTTTCCTTTCTGCAATACCATTCTGCTCAGGAGAATATGGGACTGTAGTCTCATGTTCAATTCCCTGTTCTCTCAGAAAGGCTTTCATGTCATTTGAGATGTATTCACCTCCATTGTCTGACCTTAGTCTCTGAGGCTTTCTTCCAAACTTGTTGCTGACCAATGCAACATATTCTTTAAACTTCTCAAATACTTGGCTTTTCTCTCTCAAGGTGTAAACATAGGCAAATCTTGAGAAATCATCAATAAATGAAACTATGTAAAGATTTCCTCCAAAACTTCTTTCCAGAGGACCTGAAACATCACTGTGAATCAACGCTAGAGGGCACTGAGACTCTTTCTTCTCTAGCTTGTGAAATGTTGGCTTCACACCTTTCGCAGTGACACAACACACACATCTGCTTGTAGTCTCTTTACATGGCTGCCCCTTAAAGTCTTTAATGAATTCCCCTTTTTCAAGCTGGTGAATTATATTAATATCATGGTGCCCGAGCCATCGGTGCCAAATCATATCACACAATCTATGGGTGCACTTGCAGCTGCTTGCTAAATTCGCTTGCTCATTTACACAATCCACTTCAAAGAGTCCACTGTCTCTTAGAGAGCCAGACATTATTAAATCACCTTCTTTTGTGACATAGCAATGTTCATCCATGAATTCAAACTTGCATCCTTTCTTAACTCCATACTTTACAGAGATTAAGTTATTCTTTAATGAAGGAACATAGAGAGCATCTTCTATGATCACTGTTACAGTTTCTCCATCAGGGAGTTTGCAAAAGATTTTTGCAGTGCCTTTCCCTTTTGAACATATTTCTCTGCCATCTGCTAAGGAAATAGGAACTGAGTAGCCCATATCAATTTCTGAGAATAATTCTACATCCTTGAAGAGATTTTCAGAAGCACCAGAATCAATATAAAAAACATTTTCATTGACTTCTGACATTGCATTAAAACTTTTGATTTTTCCTTTTGCCTTCTGATTCTTTCCTTCAGAGCTGGCAGTTTTCTGCAGACACTCTGTCTCAGCAGTAATGGGTGCTTTAGGCTTCCCCATTGTTTTGCCCTTTGGACAATTAGCACGTAAATGTCTCTCACTGTCACAGATAAAGCACCTCTTCTTGTCCCCTTTCTTTGAGCTAAAAGCTGCAATCTGGTCTGTAGAAGTTTGCTTTGTCTCTCTGATAAAATGCTCACTGAGTCTACTGGAGAGATATTTTAAGTCAATTGTTGCATCAGATACTTCAATTGCAATTTTTAAAGGTTTATACAAAGGAGGCAAAGAATTCAAAATGAATCCCACAATTCCATTTTCTCCAAGGTCTATTCCTGAATCTTTCAGCCTTTTTTCAAGAGACTGTATTTGGCTTACATGCTCTGTGGGATTTTAATTATCTTTTAGCCTCATACTACAGAGCCTTTGAATGATAAAAATTGCTTCATTTGAACTTTAACAGTTATAAAGTTCTTCCAGCTTCTTCCAGACTTTGCTGGCCAATTCAACACCCTCAAAATGAACAAATAGCTTTGGACTTGCATGCATCCCAAGCATTCCAAGAGCTTTGTCGTTCTGTTTGTCCCAATGGTCTTGGTTAACTCCTGCAACTGTAGGCCTCTGTGTTATGAGCACATTGTAAAGACCTTGACTCTTCAAGCAAGACTTCATAAGGAAATACCAATCCTTGAAATTTGCTCCTTCCAGCTTTGGAATGTTGAGGCTGTCTTAGGCTGTCTCATTCTGTTTCCTTTTGTTCCCCCCAAAACAAAACAAAAAAAAAGCTGTGCTTTTCTCTTCTGAGATTCAATTCGAGTTCCAAAAAATCTGTTAGGATTTTTAGGAGGATTCTGGGCCCATAACCCTATGTTGGGATTTTATTAGTGGTCAAAAACCAAAGTTTCACTGCTACTGTGCCAGGACCTGTTAGATCTCTGGCTAGGCATCAGCAGAGTTTACACACAACAAAAGAAAATAGCTTGATTTCTCAGTATCAACAGCTTAGAAGTAATCAACACCTTCAAGATTGTTTCTAGATTAAAATAATCTACTTTATTGAGAAATACATTGTGATAGGAAAGGCCTATCCCTAGATCTTTCTATCTAGCTGCCACCAGCATGGTGGCCAGTCATATTGAAGGTCAGAGGAAGAAGAGAGGAATGGAGAAAGGTCAGGAAGAAGGAGGAAATCCAATAGGAGCTTCCTGGGCACATCCCACCTGAGAGGGGGAAGGGGGTTTAGAAGCAGAGATCAGAAAGGTTAAAGTGACACAAAAACAAACTCACTATTTCTACTCCCAATGCCCCTAGTGGTCATTAGGGTTTGTTGGTGCAAAAGGTTGATGTCATCTGGAGCTGTTTCTCCAACACACAACACCCCACCTACACACACACACACCCTGTCCCTGAAGGCCCAGTGGAACAACCAGGTCTTACATGATCTTTGGAAAGAGGGGAGGTCCAGGGATAAATGGGCCTCCATCTGGAGGGAGTTCCACAGCCTAGTTGCGGCCACCGAGAATGCCCTCCCCACTGTTGCCTTCTGGAATACCCAGGGGACCCTGTATATTCCCCGAGGACCACCCGCTGAATTCTCCCTGCCAGGAATGAGTGGAACCATTCAAGAACAATCCCACTCACCCCAGCCCGGTCCCGCAGCCTTGTCACCAGCTTCTCGTGATCAATGGTATCAAATGCCTCTGACAGATCCAAGAAGATCAAAATAGATGATCTTCCCTGGTTTAATTCGCAGTATAGGTCATTGATCAAGGCCACACGTGCAGTCTCCATGCCAAGCCCCGGACAAAAGCTGGACTGTGAGGGATCAAGAAAACCGACCCAGTCTAGATGCCCCTGTAACTGCCGGGCCACCACCCATTCAATAACTTTCCCGGGGAAGGTTAGAGACTGGCTATCGACAGATTAGATTTTAATCTTGGCCCTGCGTATCTTTGGCTTGGCCCCACCTACCTTGTCTCAGGCCTGCCCGCTTCTGTTCCCGCCCAGTGACCCACCAGCCTTGGAACTCACCAGCCACCACTGACGGAAACATGGCTTGATGAAGTATCTGGGCCAGTATTGTCCCATATGGTGTCAGCTGGGTACTCTGTGCAGCATCAAATTTGTCTCAGGAGGGGTGGGGTGTCTGTGATCTATAAAGACAGATTGGTCTTTTATAGGTATTTGGTGCCTAACTCCTCCGATATAGAGCGTGTCCACTTTGTTTTGGATTTGGCTGGGAATCCTCTTGGTGTACCAACCACCCTGCTGCACAGCTGATTCCCTAACTGCTCTAGCTGTGTGGGCTTTGGAGGTGGTGTTGAGATCACCCAGACATATTGTCTTGGGTGATTTCAATGTATGCACTGAGGCTAGTCTTTCAGGGTCAGAGCAGGAGTTCATGACCGCCATGATAATCATGGGCCTATCCCAAATAATATCTGGCCCAACACATGAGGTGGGGAAAACATTGGAATTTATGTTTTGCACCAGCCTGGATACACAGGGGTTCCAATTATCAAGGGTGTTGTTACAACACCATTGTCATGGTCGGATCATTACATTCTGAAAGCCCAGATCCTAACCCTCCTATGCCCTCATCGGGGCGGTGGACCAGTTAGGTTAATCCACTCCCAGAGACTAATTGATCTGATCGGTTTCCAAATCTCTGGGGGATTTACCTACTCACCTTAGAGTCTACTCTGCCAATGGCCTGATTGCCTTGTGGAATGATGTCTTGACCCTGGCCATCAACATGGTTGCACCCAGGCATAGACTGCCGTAGCTGTGGCAGAACAGGTTCCCCCTTGTTTACGAAGGAGCTGAGGTGACTGAAGTGGGAGGGTAGGTGGTTAGAGTGCAGGTTGCACATGACTCGTGCTGAAGCTGAGTGATTGCAGCATAGATAGTTTTTAAGACTATGGCTTGGATGTGATGTAGTGCTGAAACCCATTCTCCAGAAAACTTCAGAATTCACTGAGGATTCCATTCCCCAGTTTTGAATTTCTGAATTCCAAAGTTCTGAGTACCAATGTCAGTCCCTGGAAAACTTCAGAAACCTCAATCAAATACTGGTGCCATTGCTCAGGTGGCTTGAGTGACCAAGATGGTTGACCCTAGCTTCTCTGAGCTAGAAAACTAAACTTAGTGTCTTATTTGGTAGGAGGGGGATATGGGAGGGGATAGTTGAGTGATGGACAAGCCACAGGACAGGTTTTGATTGGCTGTCAGGGCAAAATAAAAGTGGCTGTACAGCCATTTTCCATTCTCTTTGCTGATATTGGCTGTGTGCTACACTGCTGATCTGTAAGTAATTAGCTTGGTTGGGGAGGAGTGCCTGGCCTGGCCATAGGGGCAATGCTGGGGGACGGGGGTTAGTTGTTTCCACCATGTCATGATTATTTAAAAAAAATAAATGTATACCACACTGCTTCTGCCTGCTGCTTGGCACCATGAGGCCAGAGGGATCTCTGCCTTGTTCCACTTCCCATGGCATGGGCTGTCCAAGTTACCAGTACCACACCGATGCCATGCCTGTTTTATAAATAAGTGGGTAGCACTGCTGCTTCCAATGGCAGGGGATGCCACCACTGCCTAATATACTTAAAGTTTAAATGGGTGCTGCTGCTTGCATTGCTTCTTGGCAAGTTGGCACCATAAAGGCCAGAGAGGGATCACATTAGTTTTGCTGTGGTTTTTGTGAACACTATGACTGTACTTTGTCTGTGGGTTCAACGTTGACAAGATGTGACTGACCATTGAGCAGGGGCACAGGGGAGATGAACTTTCTTTCTGGTTAAAATAATATGGTATGTAAGGAGGAGAGGGCTTGCCTTGCATAGGTGGGCACTGGGAAGGCACAATTGAGACTTTCCGGGGGGTGAATCTGGTTTCTTTGATGTGGGTGCTACAATATGTCTTCTGGGCTGGCTTTTTTTGGCTTTGTGCATGCAGTTTTTGTTGCACTTTTGTGGGTTTGTCTTCTTACCTTGAGCAATTGTCCCACACTTGCTAGCCTGATTTTCTGGGCACTGCTTGGTTGGCATAATTATTTTAAAGTGGGTGCACTCTTCTAATGGTGAGCCATGCTGTGGGTACACTACTACTGATTTTTTTTAAAAAAAACTCTGCACACAGTTGAACTTTTGTGGGTTTGTCTTCTTAAACAATTATCCCACTATTGCTAGCCTGCTTTTCTGGGCAGCACTTTGACAGTGTGGGTTCAAGAACTTTGCCAAGATGTAACTACCCATGGCACTGAGGGAATACTTGTTTAATGGTTAATTAATTTATGGTGCGTGGTGAGGGGGCTTGCCTTGCATAGGTGGGCACAATTTTGGGGGAGAGGGCATGTCTGGTTTCTTGTTTGTATTTGCTATGCCTGTTGGGCTTACTGGGGCCAAAACGTTCCAGGTTCCGGGCATTTCTGATGTCTGGAGTTCCGAATTTTTTGTCCTCGGAAAAAGTTCTGAATTTCGACTGAGTACCCGGTCCTGGTACTTGGAACTTCAGAACTCAATCCGAGTACTTTGTTGGCCTATTTGGTGAAGCCCTAGGACAGCAAAGAAAGCTTTCTTCTTCACTATTATTGAATCTGCAAAGTCTTGTCTAGCTGAGCTGTTCTGGCTGGTGATTGGTCTGGTCAATCCAGTCTGCATCTGCCCAGAAATTGAGTCATCTAATGCACGCTGTGACATTTTAAACTACTTTTCAGACAAAAGCATTTGTATTCACCAAGGCTTGAGTGCTACCATTTTATCTGCAGGATCAGAGTTTGAGTTATGGAAGTTGTTATTATTTTATTATTATTAGCAAGCATTTATATAGTACAAGCAATGTACCTGGTGCTTTACAAATTAATTGAATAGATATGATCTCTGCCCTAGGCCTTACAATCTGAGAGATGGGGGTGGGGTGGAGACGAAGGAAGGGGAACAGAGGGAGAGACAAGGAGTGTAATATTCATGAAGATGCAAGGTTCCAGGTGCACACGCTTGGCTTGGCTTCATCAAGAATGATGGTTGGTTGGTCCATGTGGTGAGGATATGAGTACACAGACCTCAGGTAACAGACTGTACTGGATAGAGGGTATCAGCAAGAATTAGGTGAGGGGGAACAAGGAGTCAGGGAGAGCAGAGCAGAAGAGGTGTGTCTTGAGGAGGGATTTGAAGGTACAAAGGGAGGGGGCGAGGCGGATGTGGGTGGGGAGGGAGTTCCAGGTGTGTGGGGCAGCTAAAGAGAAGGAATGAAGTTGATTAGGGAGGCAAGGGAGGGCAAGAGAGGGGACAGAGGAGGAGCGGAGTTCACGGACTGGAGTACCGAGGAAATTAGTGCAGAGAGGTAGGAGGGAGCAAGGTTGTGAAGAGCTTTATAGGTGAAGACTAGGAGCTTGTGTAGGATTCATTCAGGAAGGGGGATCTGATGAAGAGAGAAGAGGAGGGGCTGCACGTGGTCAAAGCGATGGGCGAGGTGAATGACCCTGGCAGCAGAGTTTTGGACAGAGATAAGGGGAGAAAGATGAGAGCGAGGGAGGCCAGTGAGAAGGAGGTTACAGTAATCAAGTTAAGAGATGACCAGGGCATGAACAAGGGTTTTGGCAGAGGAGACATAGAGAAAAGGGTGAACCTTAGCAATGTTATGGACTGAGAAGTGACAAGATTTGGCAACAGAGTTGATGTAGGGTTTAAAAGAAAGGGGTGAGTCAAAGATGAAGCCTAAGCTTACTGTGCTATGGGCTTGGGAGATGGGAAGGATGGTGACCCCATCGATGAGGATTGACAGGGAAGTGGGAGAGGAAGGATGAGGGGGGAAGATAAGGAGTTCAGTTTTAGCCATGTTGAGTTTGAGTTGATGTGGAGACATCCAGGTAGAGATGTCAGAGAGACAGTTGGTGAGGCAAGCTTGGATAGATGGAGAGAGAGAGGGAGTAGGGATGGGCGAACGCGGTTCAGAAGTTCAGAGTTTGGACCAAACTCGAATAGTTTGAACCGAACGTGTGAACCGAACTCAAATTCCAACGTTTGGTTCGGATGTGTTCGGTGAGTTTGGAATAGAATTTCCATTGGTTTCAATGGAAAACACATTATCAGCTGTAATATTTTTGTTTTCTATGCTATGCGGCTGAAATTTGGGGTGCCTATACCTCCAAGAGAAAGCATTATGTGTACAGGATTTCGAAATTATTGGCTAAAGACATCCAATTTTAGAAGCAGTTGAATTATTGTTTTTTGCAATATTCTACATATACATTCTTAGCTATAACTTCTTTGCCTCACATATAATGTAGGTGAAACTTGTCTAGTTTATACCCCTTCTAATATTTACTATCTTTGCCAAATTTCAGAAGGATTGGGAAAAGTGTCTGGTGGTATAAGCAATTAACATATAAATGTATGTCTGACTATAACATCTTTGTAGTCCAATAAGTGTACATGAAATTTGGCAGGGATATATATTATACTTTCATGATCATCTATGACAAATATCAGAAAGATTTTATAAAGGGTCCCAATTTTATATGCCTGTACAACATATGTAGAGAAGGAGCCTATGCCTGGGATTCTCTTATGTTACTGTGGTATAAAATCGGTTTGTGATGTGAATTGGCCAACAGAAATGTCAACCAAATATCCTCATTCTGTGCTGGGACCATCCCAACATATCTCCCCCACTTGTTTCTGGGAAGTCAGAAGCATCTGTTTAGGAAAGAGTCAATAGAGATTCTCTTATGTCCTCTGTCTCAGTGCTGCAGGATGTGATTGTGATGATAATTGGCCAGCCTGGATGTGTTTAAACTATGTCTCCTGACTGCTGGGATGCTATCTCAGAAGTCCCAGTTATGTTGCTTATGCCCGCCTCAGGGCCGCCCCCTATACCCACCTCAAAGCCACTACCAATTGGTCCTGTAAAGCTAGAAGCTTGCAGTAATGTGTTTGGCCATTGAATGTGTCTGTCAGTCTTTGGGGTTGCTCCACATCCTTCCTCCTACCGTCTCTCTCCCCCTGCCATGCAGGGTGCCTGCCTCTGATTGGCACTGAATATGCTGATATTCATCTAAATAATTATCTTTACAGGGACAATATCAATTGCTTATATAATTGGGTCCCTTTATCAAAATCTCCTTTACATTTGGTGAAATGGCAGGAAAGGTATTTGATACATTCTTGCCAAATATTCTGTACACAGAATGGAATATCAAAATGTTACAGCTGGAAATGTATTTTCAGGTTAATGTCTTATACCTTTGGGACCCTTTATCCACTCTTTCTGAAAACTGGCAGAAGTATTAAACATATGGAGAAAGTTAACATGCACAAGTTTCATGAACATTTGGTGCAAGATAAAGACGTTGTAGCCATGAATGTGTATGGAGCTTTTCTTAAAATCACAACATTCAATTGCTACTGAAATCAGTTCTCTTTATTTAATCATTCCAAAGTTTGTTACACTTAGTGCCCTCTATTAGGGGTACAATCTCCCTAAGTTTCATCAAAAATGAATAAGAAACAAAAATGTTATAGCCAGAAATACATTTTTCAGTTTTTCCCCTTTATTTCAAAAACCAAATATCATTTTCAGTTCCCAATTGCACCGAACTAAAGACCTAATCGAACCCGACTGAATTGAATACTGAATCTGAACTCAACATTCGACCCAAACCACTTAATGACCAAACATCCAAACCTGGTTCTGTTCACACATCCCTAAGAGGGAGTAATTCAGTCTTGTCCTTTTTATTTGGAACAGTTTCAAATGATATCACCCACCAATGAGGGGAAGGTGATTGGAGCAGTGAAGGCAATGGCAACCAGTTGTGAATGATATCCTTGCCCATTCTGGCTGATGAAAGCCATACAGGAGACATTGGGGCTGTTGCTGGTTGGGATGGTCAGCGCCTCCCTTTGGGAGGGTTGCATGTCAGATACTCTTAAAACTGCAGTTGTCTAGCCATTGCTTAAGAAGGAATCTTTGGATACTGACTCATGGCCAGCTATCAGCCTGTCTCTAACCTTCTCCTTTTAGGGAAGGTTATTGAACTGGTAGTTGCCCGACAGCTCCAGGTTCATCTTGATAATAGGGCTGAAACTCAGTCTTCAGGAATCTTCAGAATTCAGTGAATATTATGGTATTCGGTTCCGAAAGGCCAAATTCCGAAGTTCCAAAGACCAAGGCCATTATTTGGAAAACTTTGTAAAACTTCAGAAACCACTACATGCGTGAGGGTTGGCAGACAGTTGAGCTTCTTCTGGAAATGAAACTTAGTGCCATATTTTATAGGAGGGGGGTATGGGAGAGGACAGCTGAGTGATAGTAAGCTAGATGGCAAGAGTTGGTTGCCTGGCCAAGCCAGATGGCAAGCTTTTGATTGGTTGGCAGGGCAAAATAAAAGTGACTGAAGCCATTTTGTCCATTCTCTTTGTCCATTGACACACACAGCCTTCCAGAAAAGTATGAGAAAATGCTCTGACCAAACCAGAACTAACTACAGACAAAAAGCAGGCCAAAGAACAACAATTTAAATCTACCCTCTATGCCCATCTTGAAGCCACAACCGATTCTTCTTCCTGTAAAGGTGGAAGCATGCAGTAATTGGCTACTGAAGGTGTCTGTTAGTCTATTGGGCTGCTCCCCACCCTTATACAGCCCTATCCCCCCTGCCATACCTGTCTCTGAATGGCACTGCATGTGCTATTTACCTGAATACTGAAAGTCTTCGAGAGGGAGATTTTAATTGCTTATAGAATTTGGACCCTTTATCAAATCTTACTTAGGTTTTTCAGAGATAATCCTGAGGTTCTGTGATACAAGCCTTCCAAATGTCATGTAAAATGGATAGACAAAAAAAGTTAATCAGTAATGAATGTACAAGTAAATTGCTTATAACATAACCTTTTATCCAACCCTTATGAAATTTTGCAGACATAGTACACTGCTTATATAATTGTATTCCTTTATCTAATCTCTCTGAAGTTTGACACACAGAATGCCCTTCATTGGGAGTATAATACTTCCATGTTTACCAAAATAGGATTTAAAACAAAAACACTACAGCTGAAAATGTGCTTTTAGGTTTTTCCTACTAATTCGTCATAACAAATTTTTTTTTTTCATTTTTTCATTATGTTCTTTCACTTTCATTATTGAATAACAAAAATGAAAAATCCATATTTCATTTGTGTTATAATAATGAAAACGAAATGCACAGCTCTAGTTTATACTTCCCAAATGGGCATCCATATGTGATCTATCTAGCAAATCTCTGTTTTGGGACTCATTGCCAATTCCTCTTCTCAGTCTGAGGTCAATTCATTCAAAATGAATTGTTTTCAAAGCTTTTGAGAAAGAACCAGATGCATCCTCTGAAGATATCATCAGGGACTTCCCCCCCCCCCTCTTTTTTGCCAAATTTTCAATAATTAGATATTCTGCTTTAATTTGGTTATTTCCTGATGGTCTGACTCAATTCTGTAATTTCATTCCACTTTTGGATGAAGAATGTTGTGATTTTTCATTATTTTGCAGGACATCTAATTGCATTGTTCCCAATAATGCTGTATTGTCAGCTTTTGCTTCCTCTTTTATCTTGAAAGTATTATGAAATTTTCCTAGAATATTCTATGAATACTTAGTGAGACCTCTCCCTTGCCTCCAATTAACTGTGGATGTATCAGCAGAATCTTGCATGATTGTCTTTTTTAATTGCGGTTTTTTTCTATTACAATATACATAATTGCAATGGATTCCATTATGTACATTTAATTTTCTCTTGCAAAGCGTCTTTTAGCAGAATCTGAAGAAAATAATAGCAAGGTGTTAGATGCAGAAAATTGGTTCCACTTGTTAATTCTGTTTTTCTAGTGTTTTAACACCTACCTCCTGTAAAGTTCAGAGATGTAAAATTTGAATATTTAGAGTGGACATGCAGTTCTACTCAGAGGTAACAAATTCTATCCTTCAAAGCAACGGTTCCCAAAATGCGGTCCACATGGTAAGTGGTCAACGGCTAGTTTATATAACCAGCTGTAGCTACAGCCAAGTGCACTTTACGTTCTCCACCTGTGCTGCCATCACCACCTGGGGCTGACAGTCATAAGAATGGCCAAGCTTGGGTCCTCAGCAGGAGCTTTATTTATGGAGCGATGCAAAAGGTTTATTGTGAGCCCACTCCACTCAGAGAGTCTTTTTCATATAATAGGCCATACAAAGACCAATTTTTGCCATAAAATGGATAAGGAGGCAGTTCAACAAGGTAAAGTTCTAACATCTCCTCCATAGTGCCCACGATAAACACATTATCACCACACTCAGGTACTCCAAGTTATACACCTTCTAATGAGTTCTCATTTCTTGACAGTGTTCTAGGAAGGTCCCATAGTTCTCCTGTAGTACCTCAGAGAGATCACAACATGTCCCATACTTCAGAGAACTACAAACGTATTAGAAGAGAGCAGCTTGCACTCTGCTCCTCAGGAAAACCAGTCTACTGCTTATTCCTTCTAAAGTAGAGGTATGCACCAAGGACCCATGTCATTATTCATTTATTTTAAAAAAATTATTTACATGCTTCATTTTCATAAATATAGAAATTTCATTTTTGTTTTTACTTTCATTTTTTATTTCCATTGCTTTCAATGGAAAACACATTTTTGGCTGTAACTTTTTTGTCTTTTATTATATTTGGATGACACATAGAAGGATTGTACCTCCAATGGAAGACATTACGTATACTGAATTACAGAAAGGTTGGATAAAGGAATCTGATTTTATAAGCAGTTGCATTATATTATTTTGCAAACATCTGCATATACATTCTTAGCTGTAACATCTTTGTCTCCCATCTAATGTGAATGAAGCTTTGCAAGTTTATGTCCCTCCCCAAGTTTATTATCTATGCTCACTTTCAGAAGGATTGGTTTAAAGGGTCCTGGTGGTATAAGCAATTAAATTATAATGTATGTCTGGCTGTAACATCTTTGTAGTCCAACCAGTGTACATTAAATTTTGCAGGGCTGTATATCATACCTTCAGGATAATCTCTGACAAATATCAGAAAGATGTCTTAAAGGATCTCAATTTTATAAGTCTGCAAAGCATATGCAGAGAATGAACCTATGCCACGGGTTCTCTTATGTGTCACTGTGGTATACAGTCTGTTTCTGATGCCAATTGGCCAGCAGAAATGCCAACCAAATATCCTCATTCTGTGCTGTGACCACCCAAAATTCTCTCCCCCACTTGATACTGGGAAGTTGGAAGCATCTGTTTAGGAAAGAGCCAACAGAGATTCTCTTATGTGCTCTGTCACAGTGCTTCAGGATGTGATTGTGATGATAACTGGCCAGCCTAGATGTGTAAACCATGTATCCTGACTGATTGAATGCTACCCTCAAATTCCCAGTTATGTCCCTTCTATGCCCGACTCAGGGCTGCCTGCTATGCCCACGATGAAGCCACCACCGATTGGCCCTCTAGAGCTGGAAGCATGCAGTAATTGGTCAATGAATGTGTCTGTCAATATGTTGGGTTGCACCCAATTCTCCCTCCTACAGCCTCCCTCTGCCTGACATGCCAGGTGCTTGCCTCTGATTGGCACTGCATGTGCTGCTAATTATCTGAATAATGATCTTCAAGGGGACAACTTCAATTGCTTCTAAAATATGGTCCCTTGATCATATTGTCCTGTACTTTTTCAGAGATGACAGGGAATATGTGGGATATATTCCTGCCAAATGTCTTGTAAACAGAATGGAGAATAAAAATGTTACAGCCAGAAATGCATTTTCAAGTTAATGGCTTATAACATCAGGACCCTTTACCCAATCTTTCTGAAATTTGTCAGGATTGATAATCTTGGGGAAAGACATAATCTTGCTAGGTTTCATGCAAATTGGATGGAATATAAAGCAGTTGTATCCAGGAATGTGTATGCAGATTTTCTAAAAATCACAACATTCACTTGCTTATAAGCTCAGTTTTCTTTATCTAATATTTCAAAAAAATTGGTACACAGAGTACCCTCCATTGAGGGTAGAATATCCCTGAGTTTCATCAGAACTGAATAAGAGAAACAAAAAAGATGTAGCCGGAAATGTGTTTTTCAGTTTCCTCCCATTATTTCAAAACCAAAAATTTGTTTTCTTTTTTTTTCATTATTATTATTATTATTATTATTTGTTTTTGTTATTGCAATAGCAAGAAATAAAATTTAAATTTTTATTTTCATTATCATATAATAACAAAAACTAATTGTACATCCCTATTCTCCAGGTGTAAGGACTTCATAGTCTAAAATGGGCATGGCCAGGAATAGCCTTAAAGGGCTCTTGCTCCAGAATCACAATATACTTTCTTTTTCACAACCCCAATGAGGCTCCATTTGTTTTACACAAATTTAAACATAAACATACACTATTTTTAAATGGATATGACCGGGGTGTGTCTGTGTGTATGTGTGTGTCCTTATGTGCTGCGTGAAGTGCACCTGCATCTCCAGTGAGTATGGGGGGGATTTACACAGACAAGGAAGGGTGTATGCTGGGTGTGTGCTAGGGATGGGCAAACAGAACCGAGTTCGGAAATTCGGTTCGGTTTGGTTCAGTTCGGAAATTCGGTTCGGTTCGGAAGTTCAGTTCGGTTGACCGAACTATTTGGGTTTGGTCCGAACTCCAAACATCTGAACAAAGTTCGGAAATTCAAACCCCATTGAACTAAATGGAACATTATCTTTTAGGGATAGGCGAACAGAGTCGAGTTCGAAAGTTCAGTTCGGTCGACCGAACTGGTCGAGTACGGTCCGAATTTCCAAACCGCATTTGCCCATCCCTAGTGTGCGCCTCTACCCATGCACCGCCCACTCCTGCCCTGGCATGGAGCTTTCTGAATTTCCCCCCGATGCTCCATGAGGGGCAGGAGTGGTTTGTGTGTGGGTCATAGGAGTGCACACCCACCTATCCTGTCTTCACACAGGTGCTCAGGCGGGTGGGGGTGGGTGGGCGCATCCCATTTAAAAACAGCCATAGGGCATTTTCAGAGAAGACAGTCTCTCCACCCACTACTCACCCACCATCCATACATTATACATGTTTCAGGGCTGCAGTGTTGCCCTAAGGGTGCCCTGTAACATTTATAGTGTGTGAGAGGTGGGTGGGGAGTGTGTTGTTTGAAAATGCCCGTAGACATCTCGCATTACAGATGGTACTGCAGTTCTTAACATATTAATGCATTAACTGATCCCATTTGTACTTAACTCGCTGAAAATTAATACCTTAATAGCTGCTATATCACCTGTACACATCAACTTTGGTGAGGGTTATGGGATGGGGATGGGGGTGGAGAGGAGGGGGTTTTCTGTTCTGTGGCACCCCCCTTTTTATAGTCTGATTTATTTATTGGTTTTATAGCTTGGTATGTTTTAAAATATTTGTAAGCTGCCTTGAGCTATGATATGTTGGAGAAGTGAGGTAAAAATATTGTAATACATAAATTAAATAAATAAATACAACTTCCATTAGCAGTCTCTTCTCCTATCACAGGAGATCCATAATATATATGTCCTGGCTATTGCTTCCCTGAGACCCATTGGACCTAGGTTTTATTCTAAGTTTGTTTGTTCCCTTCCTGGGCACCTAATTGGCAGATGAAATTTAATATGGACAAGTGAAAAGTGATGCACATAGGGAAGAATAACTCAAACTATAAGTATACTATGCTGAGTTCTAAATTAGAATTTACTCAGGAAAAGGAACTTGGAGTCATTGTGAACAATATATTGAAATCCTTAGCTCAGTGTGTGGCAGTGGTAAAAAAAAGTAAACAATGTTAGGAATCATTCGGAAAGGGATAGAGAATAAAACTGAAAATATCATAATGTCGCTATATAGATCTATGGTACAACCTCACCTGGAATATTGTGTGCAGTTCTTGTCACCACTTCTCAAAAAAACATAGTAGAATGAGAAAAAGTACAGAGGAGAACAACAAAAATGATCAAGGGTATGGAACAGCTCCCGTATGAAAAGAGGCTTGATAGGTTGGAGCTCTTCGGCTTGGATAAGAGGTGACTGAAAGGGGATATGATACAAGTTTATAAAATCATGAGTGGTGTGGAACATGTAAATAGAGAGCGGTTATTTACCCTCTCTAATGGTACCAGAACAAGGAATGCTACATGAAATTAATTAGCAGCAGATTTAAAACAAATAAGAGAGAGTATTTTTTCACTCATCTCACAATTAAGTTGTGGAATTTACTGCCAAAGGAAGTGGTCAAGGCCGGTAGTGACTGGATGAGTTCTTGGAGGATAGGCCCATTAATGTATATTAGCCAAATAGATTTTGGGGACGTACACTCTTACTGTTGGGAGCTGGAACAACAGGGAATGGATTGCTCATTTTAACCTGATGATACTTCTCCCAAGAGACCGATTGCCCGCTGTCGAAGACAGGATGCGGGCCTTGATGGATCCTTGGTCTGACCCAGTATGGCACTTCTTATGTTCCCATGCTAGGGCTTCTTGGCTGGATAGAGAGTGTTGCTAATGAGAGCATCCTTTCACTCATCCTCTGGACCTTCACTCCTCCTGCAGATGGCCATAGCCCTGGTAGAGACTAAATCCTACTTTGGCCGTGCAGACCAACTCTAGACCACACACCTTGTCTTCATGGACAATGGTTTGGGAACCCTGCTTTCAAGGATAAAATTCATTAACACCAAATGGATGCTGATAGGCTATGTGAAATGAGTTGGGGGCAGTGTAACAGGGTCCTGGGTGTAAGTCTTCCTTGTATCCAGCCGCCCCTCCCCCAAGACCCAAGTGTAGCAGGCATATGGGCCCCAGGGTATGTCTTCCCAGAATCCAGCCCCAAAGGTCCAGGCCCACACGTGAATTAGCTCCTCTAGAGTCTTTATTTACAGTCTGTGCAATTCCCTACCACCATTGATATACATATAACCCCAGTCGATACCAGTTGTACACAGTCATCTGGATAGCCTTCCCAGGCTCCTTCAAGCCTCTCTGGCCAGTCACTGGTAACCATAGTCTTTGCAGTAGGTCTCCCTCTCAGCCCCCTGCTGACACACCACCTCCTTCTCTATACCTCTTTCTAGCCAACACCACCCACACTCAGTCAGTCTGCCCTCAATCCCCTAACTGAGCTGAGCTCAGTGATTTGGGGCTTTGGCTGACCCAGCCACCCCCAAGCCTAGGTGAGAGGCATCCAGGCACTGTCTGTCACCACTCAGGTGCCTGGGCCTCAGATAGCACCTGAACTTCTCTTGATGGTGCTGCCCCTGAAAGGGTCACTTGCCCAGATAGGCTGATTTAGCATCCTGCTACATCAGGCCCACATGGGATCTTTACTACTCTCATCTTTATTTCAGTTTCCGACACAGTCCATACACACACAGGGGTCTGGGCACCTTCCTCTAAGGCCCCACCTGATTAGGCACAGTCCCTCCTGGCCAGGTATCAAACACCACAATTGCTTCACTCTATTATCTGGCTCGGGCTATCAGGTCAGTTGCCTACATGCTGTAGCCTGCAATTAGAGCAGTAGAGCCTCTCCTCGGGCTCTGCTGGCGTGGCACAGTCCCTTTTGAAGACAGCTAGTGAGGCAGAGCCCTCCCTGGCTCCATGTCTTGGCCCCAGTCACTTTATCTCTCTCTCAGTGCTTAGCTTTCCAACGTCTGGGCTGAATCCAGTCATGCCCAGCCCAGTTGGTCCCATTGAGGTCCAGGATTTGGAGGCTAGCCCAGCTGAGGCCCCTGAAGACACTATCCTGTGCCATCCGAGTGGCTATGCCTTCCAGGCCCACACTGCCCTCTCCAAAAGGGCCAGGGCTCAGGCATCCAGCCTGACCCTGCTACAGGCAGGACTCAGCCTAATTTTTAATGGTATCTGCAAAACTCCCCCACCAGTAGTGACAGTCATCACATGCTTGTTTGGAGTCTTGGCTGAGAAGCTGAGAATTGAAAAGCTTTGAAACTATACTGCTCTCTCACTCCAAGAGGTGGTCATTCGAATGCGAAACAAGGCCTTTTGGTTAGACAGTATGAGGAAATACTCAAGAGGACTAACTAGCTGTTGCAATATTTTGTACCTCTCCTTTTCAACTGACCCAGACCCGGCTGTCTTGGTGCTATCTCAGTGTCTGGAGGCCGTGGCAAAATGGATGCGGCAGAGCAGACTGAAGCTCAACCCCGACAAGACGGAGGTGATGTTGGTGGGGAGAGCGAGGGAGGTAGTGGCTCTCCTGATTGGGGGAGTTCGCCCTCCCATAGCTCAGCAGGTCCGGAGTCTGGGGGTGATATTGGACGCAGACCTCCACCTGGAGTGACAGGTGGAGGCAGTCACTAAGGCTGCCTTCTGCCAGTTGTATCTGGTGCAGAGGCTGCATCCGTTCATCTCCGGCCCGGCCCTGGCCTCCCTCATCCATGCCTTCGTCACCTCGAGGCTGGACTACTGCAACACCCTCTACGTGGGGCTTCCCTTGTGCCTGGTCCGGAGGCTGCAGCTAGTGCAGAATGTGGCGGCTCATCTCCTTATGGGGACGGGTCATCAGGAGCATATCACACCTGTGCTCCGGACTCTGCACTGGCTGCCAGTAGCGTGCTGAGCTAGGTTCAAGGTTTTAGTGTTGACCTATAAGGCCCTTCACGGTCTGGGCCCCTTGTACCTCAGGGATCGCCTCGCCCTCCGCGCCCCAGAGCGGCTCCTGCGGTCGGCCAGGGGTGCTTTCTTGGAGGTCCCCCGCGTAAAGTGGGGGGGCCACAATGGAGAGGGCATTCTCGGTGGCCAGGCCATGCCTTTGGAACTCCCAGAGGAAGCTCGCCTGGCCCCAAGGCTGTTGTCATTCCGGCGGTGTTGTAAAACCTGGCTGTTCACCCAGGCCTTTGGGAAGGGGGAATGGGGGTTAGGGTTGTGTTTTTCGCCCCTACCCTGTTTTATTGTTTTAATGTTGAAATTGTTTCCCGGGGCCCTGTTTTAAAAGTATTTAACTTGTTGATTGTTTTAAATTGTTTTATATTGTTTTATCATTGTTGGAAGCTGCCCCAAGCTGTTTACAGGAGGGGCAGGGTACAAATGCTTTAAATAAATAAATAAATGTTGGATCTGAACTTCTGTAGAGTTCAGGTGTACAGTATTTGAATCTGGAGTCTTGAGTTAGGCCATCTCTGATTTTAAACTTTTTAAATGTTTTTTAGGTGTGGTACAACCAGAAAGGATTCCACTCCCTGCCATCTTACTTAAATCAGCTGAACAACCTTATCCTGTGGCAGAATTTGCCTTCTACACTGGACTGGAGACAGTATGGTAATACATTTCAAATCTTTGAGGGGTGGATTCATCTCTTCTTAAATGAGCATCCATCCGACTGAGAGTTCATAAGCTCAGAAAAAGTTTTGTTCATATTTATAGTGTTGCATTTATGGCACAGACCCAGTATGGATGAGTTGCTCAGGCTATGCAGACCAAATGAAGGATGAATGATCATCCTACTAAAAGAAAGAAATTAAGGTTACCTGTATGGACATCTCTGTTAGAGGTAGTTTGGTTCCCCAGTCCTATTGCAAATCAATATAATTGGGTACTTGATAGTAGAGCTGAAACTCAGTCCCTGGTTTTATTTGGAATTCACTGAGGATTCTGTTCCCTGGTTCAGAATTTCCGAGTACCAAGGCCAATACTTGGAAAACTTTGGAAAACTTCAGAAACTTCAATTGAGTAATGGAGGCACCATTGGACACATGGCTAAAGTGAGCTTTGGGTTATTAAACTTAAATTTAGGAAAAGTGCAATGGGGAGCTTGTCCATATGATAGCTAAGCTTTTCCCCTCCCTAAAGAGGCGAATGTCCAAAAGGACAGAATGTAAAAACAGTGTTAGCAGATTGAACGGCAACATGACTTACTTCTTTTTAGATCATGGTGAGTGACCTAAAAATTCAATAACTCAGCTCCAGTGTTCACTGTTTTGTTGTCCTATTGTCAGGAATCCTTGGTTCCCTAGGGAAACAAATTTTCTGTTGTCCAGGGAGCTGAAAATTGCTTACAAATAGCTGTCACCTCTTTAGGGAGGGGAAAGCTTAGCTATTGCACTTTTGGTAAGCTCCCCATTGCACTTGCCCTAAATGTGAGTTTGTTTAAGTTGTTTCCAAGTTCCAAAGTTTAGTTTGGAGTTCTGAATTCCGGGTACTCAGAAAAAGTTCAGAGTTCCGAATGAAGACTCGGTCCTGGCACTCAGAACTTCGGAACTCAATCTGAATATTCGGATAACCTATTTAGTGCAGCCCTACTTGATACTCCTTTATGTCTCAAAATATTTCCCCGATACAGATTTTTTAGCAATACAGACAAGATAGTATGTTAATTATAATTATACAGTATTTTGATTATTTCAATAGTTCATGTTTTGGATATCAGAATCCCATAATTCATATATTCTAAGCTCGTTTTGACACTTAACTGCAGGGTGACGTTGGGAAATCATAGATCTTATCTATCTCAGTTTCATTATAATGATATAAGTTAAGAAAGATATAAGTTAATATAAGTTGATATAAGTATAGAAAAGATACAAGTTCACATAATTAAAAATCACTGTGTATATTTAATTGCTAACTTTTGCTGAGTGCACCACCAGGTTAAAAAACACATGATACGGGTTTTCATTTGACATTGAGTGGTTTTAATTTGACATTAAGAGGGTGTTAAGAGTGAGGTGATCAAATTTGCAGATGACACCAAGTTATTCAAGGTAGTTAAAACATGAGCAGACTGTGAGGAACTGTATTGGGATCTTACGACACTGGGTGCCTGGGCATCTAAATGGCAAATGAGATTTAATGTGGACAAGTGCAAAGTGATGCACGTAGGGAAAAATAATCCAAGCTATGCATACACAATGCTGGGTACTAAGCTAGGAGTTACCACTCAGGAAAAGGATCCGGGGTGGTTGTGGACAATACAATGAAATCCACAGCGCAGTGCATAGCAGCAGTCAAAAAAGCAAACAGAATATTAGGAATTATTCAGAAGGGGATAGAGAATAAAACTGGGGCGGTCATAATGCCTCTATACAAATCAATGGTGCGACTGCACCTCAAATATTGTGTGCAGTTCTGGTTGCCCCATCTCAAAAAAGACTTGGCTGAAGTAGAAAAGGTACAGAGTAGGGCAACAAAAATGATCAAGGGCATGGAAGGGCTCCCGTATGAGGAGAGGCTTGGTAGCTTGGGGCTCTTCAGTTTGTAGAAGAGAGACGACTGAGAGGAGATATGATAGAGGTCTATAAAATCATGAGTGGTGTGGAACTAATAAACAAGGAGCAGTTATTTTCCCTCACAGCTAGTATTAGAACTAGGCGTCACTCCATGAAACTCATGGGTGGCAAGTTTAAAACAAATAAAAGAAAATATTTTTTCACTCAGCGTATAATTGGGTTGTGGAATCTACTGCCAGAGGCTGTGGTAAGGGCCAGTCTATAGCTGAGTTTAAAAGTGCTTTGGACAGGTTTCTGGATGATAGGTTCATTAACAGCTGCCAGCTATTAGCTGGACAGGATCAGGGAACATGATGGGAGCTGGGAGAAAACAACAGGGAATGGATCCCCCATTGTGACCTGTTGGGTGCTTCTCCCAAGCCACCGTGATTGGCCACTGTCGGAGACAGGATGCTGGGCTAGATGGACCATTGGTCTGACCCACTATGGCACTTCTTGTGTTCTTGTATTACTGAACCTTAAGCACATCTGGGATTCATTGTGACTTATCCAGTGCAGACACTCAGTCCTCTCATTCATTTCCTAGCAATGGAAAAGCTGGTGTAGTAGGTAC
Organism: Sphenodon punctatus; assembly: GCA_003113815.1. Lineage (NCBI taxonomy): Eukaryota > Metazoa > Chordata > Lepidosauria > Sphenodontia > Sphenodontidae > Sphenodon > Sphenodon punctatus. The sequence continues at coordinate 2,154,094 of QEPC01007782.1, forward strand.
AGTGTGCCCTGCCTTGAAGCAGGGGACTGGATGAGATGACCCTCGGGTAGGGATGCGCACCAGAAAAAAAATGTGTTTGTTTTTATTTTTATTTTTAAAATATTATTTGTTTATGTTTTTATAATAACATAAATGAACATGCCCATTTAATTATTAAAAATGAAAAACATTAAAAATCAGCAACATAAAACCAAATGTTTTCATTTCTACACCTACAAAAAGTGTCTCTGATGCTGAAACTTGCTGAGAGTGCCCCAGGGTAGCAGAAGTTCCAGCAAGAGATTGGTACACAGCAGCTGGATAGAAGACAGAGCAGACACTGGCATACAGCAGTTGCTGGGCACTGAAGCAGCCAGACACTTGCACAGGAGGAGATGGTGACTCCCCAAGTATGACAAGGCTTCAACCTGAAGAGAAAGACCCCAAGTGGCAGAATGTCAGTGTGAGATTAGCACACAGCAGGCAGACACAAGACATAAACTGGTAGGCAAAGGGCACTGAAACTGCAGGGACTAGCAGAGGAGGAGACAGTGATGGCCCAAGTATGGTAAGGCTTCTAGTTGAAGAGAAAATCCCTGGGAGGCAGAAATATCAGTGAGAGATTGCCAAACAGCAGTTGGACAGGAGAGACCAGACACTGGCTGTTGAAACAGCATGGACTGGCAAAGGAGAGGAGAAGACTTGCTCTCCCAACTAGCTAGCATATCATGACTTCAAGAGTTGTTGAGAGCATGCCAGGGGGACAGAAGACATGAGGGAGAGAGACCATCATCACAGAATGGAGTGGCAGCAGCCTATGGTTTGGCAGTGCGTCATCAGCTTGCAACAACAATCGTCTCAGAGGGGCAGCACCTACGAGAGAGAGAGAGAGAGAGAGAGAGAGAGAGACCTTTAGGCAGCAGCAGGAGCAGCAGGCAGGAAAGCAGGCAGTGGTACAGGCTTAATTTCTCATTCTTGTGGGCATCTCACATTTGACAGGGCATTGCCAGTTTACAGGAAAACATAGGATGAGGAATGTTTAATTGGAGGAGACTGGGTATGAGAATGGGAAGTGGGAGAAGTCCATTTTTGTACCAAATAATGTGGCTGAAAAGGAGCAGACCTTATTAGGCACACTGAAAGAAGGACAAGAGCCAAGCCTGTGAAACACTAGATGTGCACAGAGCAACAATCAGCTAGCAGCTCTGTGTGCCCTCAGCTTCTATACGCTCCCTGTGCCTTCCCCCACGCTCTCCTAATTGGTACAAGCAAGTTGCAAGCATGTACAACCAGAGACCAGTCTCTTACATTTATTTCAGGGGTCTGCAATCTGTGTAGGTGGCCACTTTGGGCTCTCACGCCTCTCTCCCCCTTGCACCAGTTGTTTGCAGCCTAAACCATGTGCCAGGCTGATCAGAAAAAACATTTTAAAAATATATAATGATTTTTTTTTAAAATTATGTTTTTAATAACATAAATATTATATTTTGTTTCAAATAAAAAGCAAAAATTGGTCTTTTCTAACTTATATTTCTACAATTTTGTGATTTCCAAATGATTTACCTTCCCCATTGAAATAAACTGTCTCTCATATACATACCAGGAATTTTTAATCTTATTTTTGAATTTTTAAAAAATGTTGGTTGGATCTTATATTTTATCACAAAAGAGATTACAATTATAGCCAATACAGTGATTAAAATCCCTTCTCTTGGAGGCTTGTCTGAGTCCCAATTTGAATGTCTTCCAGAGGCAGTGTACAACCTTTTTATTTGGCCAGGCATTCAATGGGCAGGAATAGATTGGGGAGAGGGGAGGGGGGAAGCTGGGGGTGTTTTTAGTTTTGTGGGGTTAGAATTCTTTGCTTTATATTTGTATTTGATGTGTTTGTTGTAAGCTGCCCTGAGTCTTTGGGGATATGGCACGATACAAACAAACAAACAAACAAATAGGATTTTTACCCAAGGGTTTCCATGGTTCCTGAAAAGCAAACATGGTTGTTTTCAGTAAATTCCACTGCCCAAACAGCTAACAGACTTTTATGTCAAAAGCACAGCTCTATAATCCTCCTTTGTGTTAATGCTATGTTTTTCTTTTGCAAAGGAAAACTTCTCCCTGTCAGGAGCAGTGGTGTTTTCTGAACTTTTATTTAGCATGTCAGGGAGATAATTGAGTGTATGATGTAAATAGGACTGTGCCATAGGCAACAAGTCTTTGCTCCTGATGATGAAAGGACATTATTCATTTCTGATTTGGTAGTATTTGTGAATTACCCAAAAAGGCTACAGTCTGACTATGATCTTACTGATTTTGTGCAGAAGGTAGTGATGTAGACCATTCCACAAAGGTGGTTCATTATTGTTGAATAACAATGGAATGTCTTCCACTGCCTCTGAAAATCCTGTGTTTTCTGGGAGAAATGATGTCACTATGTTGGATTTATTTATTTATTTATTTATTTATTTATTTTTAGCATTCCCTACCTGAAAATCATGGTCTGAAGGCAGCTCACAAACAAAATCAAATACAAAGAGTAAATTAAAAAATAAGTGAACTCAGCTAAAACGTATACCTACCTCCTTAATCCCTAACCCATCACCACAAGAATGCTTTACATTACTTCCTGAAGATGCACAGACTGGTGGACCTCAAGAGGGAGTTCCCAAGCTGGGTTTGTGGACATCCTAGAAATTAGGGATGGGCGAACGTGGTTCGGAGTTCGGCCTGAACTCAGCCTGTTCAGACGACCGAACTTCCGAACACGAACTGGCCAAACCAAACTCAGTTCCGAACGTTGAAATGACCGAACAGTTTGGTCAGTTCGGATCGCGTTCGGGTGAGTTCGGGTGGCAAAAAAGTTTCACTGTAAGGTCAAACGTCACAGGGAGGGATAGTACTAGTCACTGAGGAGCAGACTTCCAGGCACCAGGGGTGGAGAGGCTTGCAATAAATTAAAAAACTCATATAAAAACAAAAAAACCAAATCAAAACCAAAAGAAAACCATATAAAACCCAATAAAAAACCAAAAAACCATATAAAAAACAAAAAACCCCACCCATAACATTATTTCCCAAACGGCCGAACCTAAACCTGGCGAACTAACCGAACTGCCGAACAGAACGCAGCCGAACTGAACGGCCGAATTGAACGCAGCCGAACTGAATGGCTGAACCCAAACCGCGATCTGTTCGCCCATTCCTACTAGAAATTTTGTACGTATTGTGCAATTTTGCATCAAAATTCCATTTGGCATCTTCTCCTTTGCCTGTCCTTCTGAGTCCCAGTGATACATTAAATGGAACCAATCAAATACCCCAAATTAAAATTTGATAAGTGCTCAGAACCATTACATTTTCAAGAATTCATTGCTATTTTGATTCAACATTGAAATTTTAACCCTCCTTTCATTCCATTTTTGCTCACATTTAATAGCTGTCAACCAATAGCTGTCAGTAATAGCTGTCAACCAATCCCTTCCTTGTGAGAGCAAAGTGAGCGCACAACTTTAATGCTTAGGCATTGTGGGATTTCGGAAGGCAGTTTTGAAGAACAAGTGATGCTATCAATGCTGTTTGAGATTTGGGGCAATACACTTCACTTTAAAGAAGCCGAAGATGGTGTGATTCCGTATCAAGGTATACTAGATCTGGTGGAGCAGTAGACTGTTCTACTGTGGCATTTTGGGAAATGTTTCACTGTCTATCGGTGGTCTCCCTTGAATGTTTCAGTGGAAAAGCAACTCCTGTCCCATCATGTATCTAGGAATGTATTTTGCTTGCGTTATTAACTCACCAATCTCATTGGAAACCACAAAAACTAGAAGAGGGATTTTTTTCCCCCTTCACAGTTGTACTAAAGGATAATACTGATCAATATTTAGCTTAGGCCATAAACTCAGGAAAGCAGCATGAAAAAGAAGATGTGAAGTATAGAAAATCATTTATAAGGACTGGGAAATTCAGCAACAAAGGCAAAGCATTGTACTAAAATTCTGCACAGTTCATTATTAAAGCTGTTCTTGGCACAGAATAGAGTGTAGTCAATGCTGCTTTGAAAGAATGAGCAAGACATGCCTGCTGTATCCACACAATAGATAATACTTCCCACTATCACAAAGTTACATGATATAAAGGGAGCAAGGAACTAAGACATATAGAAAAGTCATTGGATGAAGGTTTAGAAACTTTGAATCAAAGTGTAAAGGGATAGAGTTTACTTATTATTTATCAAATAGGACAGGGTTGTCCAACTGCTTAGCCACTGTGGGTCAGATGACCTCACAGCAATTTTCTGGTGGGCAGGAAAGAAGTCTCTCGTATAGCCAGTGCATTTTATTTGTTTAGTGCTGGGGTATTCAAGCTCTGTTCAGATTTATCAACATGGGGGCTGATCCTAAACCCCACGACATGCACGTGGGGATCACACAATGAACGCATACATTTTATTTTTTAATTTAAGAACACTTTTTACCCCACCCCTCCTGCCAAAGGCAGTACAGGGCAGCTTACAAGATAAAATATACAAATAATACATAAAATATATAAAATACACAAAATATATAAAATACACAATAAAACAATTAGCAGAAGGGGGGAAGAAACAAAGTACAAAAAGAAAAAAACACAACCTCTCCACATATGGGAAAAAACATAAAAAATGTGATAAAGCATATAAAACCTCACCATAACCTCCCAACAAAAATAATAATCAAAACCCACCCTCACCCGTCTCCCTCACCAAAGACCTGGTGGAATAGCCAGGTCTTACATTGACGTTGGAAGGAGAGAAGGTCTGGGGCCACCCGGGACTCTGCCAGGAGGGCGTTCCACAGCCTTGGGGCGGCCACCAAGAATGCCCTCTCCATAGTAGCCACGCAGGATACCTGGGGAATCGAGAAGGGCACTCCCGGTCAACTGCAGGGGTCGATCGATAGGGATGTATGAACAGAATGCGGTTCAGATGTTCGGTCATTCAGTTCAAAACCCGAGGTCGGGTTCGGTTGTTTGGTTTGGTGGAGTCCGGTTCGGCTGAATTTGGCCGAACATTCGAAAACAGTGCTATCAATACCAATACCAATACCAAATTCGAAGATTTTTTTGGTATCGGTATAATTTGGCCCTGAAATAACCCCTGGTCTCCACTACTGGTACCAGGAAGTCTGCTCCTCAGCTGCCTCCTCCTTCAAGTCACGTTTTTCCGCCCAAAGTCATGTTTTTTCCACCCCCGAACTCATCCAAACTCACCTGAACATGACCAAACTGTTCGGCCATTTTCGAGTTCGGTTCGGAAGTTTGGTTCAGACGTCTGAACAGACTGAGTTTGGTTCGAACTCTGAACATCCAAAACGCATTCGCACATCCCTATCGCTCGAGGGCACGGTGAGTGAGGCAATCCTGCAGATATATGGGGCCCAAGCCATATAGGCCTTTATATTCCTTTATATTCGCACATCCCTATTGATCGAGGGCATGGGGAGTGAGGCAATCCTGCAGATAGATGGGGCCCAAGCCATATAGGCCTTTATATAAGAACCAGCACCTTGAATTGGGTCTGGAAGCCTATAGGTAGTCAGTACAGAGAACAGAGCACTGGTGTAATGTTCTTTCGGTGACCCAACCCCGTAAGGAGGTAGGACGCCATATTCTCCACCAGCTGCAGTCTCTGAACTATCACCATGGGCAGCCCCATGCAGAGCATGCTACAATACTCCAGTCTTGAGGTAATGAATGCATGGATGATAGCGGCCAGGTCGGAGTGTGAGACATGGCTGAAGCCGTTGCACCAGATGTAGTTGGCAGGAAGTGCTCTTCACCACAGTCCCAACCTGGACATCTAGGCAGAGCTGAAAATCAAGGAGCACTCCCAGGCTCCAAACCTGCAGAACCAGTGGAGGGAAAACCCCATCAATGACAGGTGATGTCACAACCACCGCCTTCCCCACTAGCATCACCTCTGTCTTGTCTGGATTCAAACCTCAGTCAATTCACCCTAATCCCATCTCCTAGAGCCACCAGACATCATGTAAGCACTGAGAGTGCAGGGCCTGGGTCAGATGAAAAAGAGAGATGGAATTGGGTGTCATCAGCATATTGATGACACAGGACTCCAGAGCTCTGGACGACCTTGCACAGCGGCTCCATATACATGAGCATGAGTGTGTAACCCACCATATACATGAGCATGCAACCTACTCACACCCCCGCTAAGGCAACTGTGATGTGTGCACAAGGAATGTGGAGACCATGCAGAACTCACATGCGTGCATGTGTAAGCTGTGCATGCGGCGGTTCTGGATCGTGCCCATTGAATCTGTGAGTTAAACATGCAGAGCTTTAAATAGTTATTGTCTGATGGCATTCTAGAAATTTATACTTAACAAAAACTGATCTACTGAAGTATGGCAATGGGTTGTATGGAATACTACCACCATCCATATTTGGCCCACGGATCACCAGCTAAACACCCCTAGAATAGGGCACCAACATTTTAAAACAAATAGGAAGGTATAGTTCATGCTCCACAGAGCTTAAAATTTAAGAACGAAGGAAGAAATGCTAAGAGAGATGTATTTATGTAATCATTATTTATTAACATTTAATATATGCCACCCCTACATTTAATAGAAGCCATTTAATATATGCACCTTAATATATGCCATGTAATATATGCACATTTAATATATGCCACCTCTTGTCCCGTTTCTTTGAGCTAAAAGCTGCAATCTGCTCTGTAAAAGTTTGCTTTGTCTCTCTGATAAAATGTTCACTGAGTCTACTGGAGATATATTTTAAGTAAATTGTTGCATCAGATACTTCAATTGCAATTTTTAAAGGTTTATACGAAGGAGGCAAAGAAATCAAAATGAATCTCACAATTCCATTTTCTCCAAGGTCTATTCCTGAATCTTTCAGCCTTTTTGCAAGAGACTGTATCTGGCTCACATGCTCCGTGGGCTCTTTATTATCTTTTAGTCTCATATTACAGAGCCTTTGAATGATAAAAATTGCTTCGCTGGAACTTTTACGGTTATAAAGTTCTTCCAGACTTTGCTGGCCAATTCAACACCCTCAAAATGAACAAATAACTTTGGACTTACATGCATCCCAAGGATTACAAGAGATTTGTCACTCTCTTTGTCCCAATGGTCTTGGTCAGCTCCTGCAGCTGTTGGCCTCTGTGTTATCATCACATTGTAAAAACCTTGACTCTTCAAGCAAGACTTCATAAGGAAATACCAATCCTTGAAATTTGCTCCTTCCAGCTTTGGAATGTTGAGGCTGCCTTGGGCTGTCTCCGTTCTGTTTCCTTTTGTTTCCAAAACAACAACAACAACAACAAAAGCTGTGCTTTTCTCTTCTGAGATTCAATTCAAGTTCCAAAAAATCTGTTAGGATTTTCGGGAGGATTCTGGGCCCATAACCCTATGTTGGAATTTTATTAGTGGTCAAAAAACCAAAGTTTCACTGCCTACTGGGCCAGGACCTGTTAGAGCTCTGCTAGGCATCAGCAGAGTTTACACACAACAAAAGAAAATAGCTCAAATTCTCAGTAGCAACAGCTTAGAAGTAATCAACACCTTGGAGATTGTTTCTAGATTAAAATAATCTACTTTATTGAGAAATACATTGTGATAGGAAAGACCTATCCCTAGATCTTACTAGCTAGCTGCCACCAGCATGGTGGCCAGTCATGTTGAAGGACAGAGAGAGAAGAAAGGAATGGAGAAATTCGGGAAGAAGGAGGAAGTCCAGTAGGAGCTTCCTGGGCACATCCCACCTGAGAGGGGTGCTTAGAAGCAGAGATCAGAAAAGTTAAAGTGACACACACACTAACTCACTAGCTCTACTCCAATACCCCTAGTGGTCATTAGGGTTTGTTGTTGCAAAAGGTTGATGTCATCTGGAGCTGTTTCTCAAACACCCAGTGACCCACCCCAAGAGAAGACAGGCCACTGCAGTTTACACCAATTGCAGCTTCCAAACAGTCAGTGAGGCCAGCCTCATAGTGCATTGCAGCAGTCTAGCATTGAGGTTATGAAGATGAAGGTGGCTGAATTCGTGTTTGATAACAAAGGTTGCAGCTGTCTCACCAGATGTAATTGGCGAAATGCGTTCCTGACCACCAATGCAAGTGGGCAATCCAGACACAGCAATGGATTCAAGAGCACCCCAAGGCTGTGAACGTGAGTGACCAAAGAAGGCTGGATCCCATCAAAAACAGGCTGCCATCATCACACTGGTATTTTTGGGATTCAGCTTCAATTGGCTCACGTACATCCAGTCCAACAGCAGCCAGTCTCTGGGTAAGCACTGAGACTGGAGGACCTGGGTCAAATGAAAAGGAGAGAGAGAGTTGGGTGTTGTCAGCAAACTGATGATACTTGACTCCAAATCTCCCTACAGCCTCACCCAGGGACCTCAGATACACATTGAACAGGAGTGATGGAACTCTGCAGCACCCCACAAGATAGTTACCAAGGGGATGACAAGCCATTGCCCATCACCAGCCTCTGGATTCACCCAGCTAGGAATTAGAGGAACCATTCAAGAGCAGTCCCACACACTCCTGCCAGGTCAGGCAGCCATGCCAACAACACCCCATAATCAACTTTATCAAAGGCTGCCAAAAGATATAACATAACAAAATCAATGGTACAACTGCCATTGTCATTTCCCAAGGAAAGGTTGTCAGTCAAGGCCACAAGCTCAGTCTCAATGTCATGTCCAGGATGAAATCCTGACTGACATGTGTCCAGGAATCCAATAACATCAAGATGTTCCGGAAGGTGTCAGGCAATAACCCATTCAATAACCTTCCCTAAAAAGGGAAGATTAGTAATGAGGCAATAGCTGGCAGGGGAGTCAACGTAAAGAGTTGGGTTTTTTTCCCAACATGGGGGATGACAACTGGACTTTTAAGACTGTCAGGCACACTGCCCTCCTGAAGGGATACATTGACAATGCCAGCCAGCAGCAACCCCAAAGTTTCCCAGCTAGCTTTCACCAACCAGGATGGGCATGGGTCTAATTCACCACTGGCCTCCTGCACCAGTTCAAGCACACCCTCCACATCAGTGGACGAGATTAACTGATATCTAGAGACCAAATAGATTAAAATATTTTAAAAGACATAGTATATGAAGATGGCAGACTTTTTGATATAATTTACCTTCAATAATTCCAGCTAGTGACTCTGTGCTGATGGAGAGCACATAAGTAAGGTATATTATTGACAGCATACTATTGCAAAAGGCTTTAGGGGGCTTGTTAGGATGTGTCAAAAGCACAGCTCTGTAATCCTCCCTTGTGCTAATGACATGTTTTCTTTTGCAGAGGATAACCTTTCCTTGTGAAAATGAATGGGGTCTCTTGAATTTCTTTCTAAGCATGTCAGGGATAATTAGGCCCAGAAAAACTGGGGAGGGGAAGGGGGGGCAAGCTTATCTCATCTTAATGAAATAGTGCTTTCCTACAGAAGACTCAGTCAAATATGGAGAACATTTGCTATGCCAAGAAAAGTGGAGCAGCCGTTTAGATGTGAAAACCATTATTTGGCCTCTTCCCCAGCAAAATATAGGTCATAGAACTTAACCCAGCCATCCCTTATATCAAGCACAGAACAGTGCTAGGACAGTGCTTAAATAGCAGAAAAGGTTTGGATTGATACATGCCAAGAGTGAGAGAAGTTTTTATTTAAATGGGCCACTTTTGTAATTAGTGAAAGCCTAAAGGTGGAATAGAGACTGAGGAGAGGACTGGGGTGGGTGGGGGTGGATCAGGAAGGATGAGAAGACATGCTCAGGGCAGGGAAAGACTGAAAGAGCACAGTTAGGGTGGAGGCAGGGAGCAGAGGGGTTGATGAAGTGTGTTCAGCGGCAGGGCCAGACTTAGGAATTTTGGGCCACTAGACCCTTCTCAGGCTGCTGCTCCCAAGCCAAGCCCCGCCCCCACGCTGCGTGTTCATGGGTGGGGGAGTTCCATGTGAATGATATGGCGCACGCGCTTGTGGTGACTTGGTGTGCGTGCACGTGCCTCCCAAACACACATCCCCACTCACCCCTTGCTTGTCCCCACACATGATGCAACCAGGGAAAATGTAGGTTGCTCTGTGGGTGCAGATGAGAGTGGGGTTGCGTGTTTGATGGTGTGCACACCCTGCCCATGCACCAGCATGCCCACGGACCCCCCACCCAGTGGAGCCATGTAAAAAGGGCATGTGAGGAGCCACTCAAAGAAGAACAGAAGGCTGCTGCCTTGTAAACAAGATTCTTTGAGATGGCTCTAAACATTCTCACAACACCCACCCTTCCAGCCCAGCATGGAATTTTTTTCTTATATTCTTAGAAAGGGTTGGAAGGAACTGTCATTCTGAGGGGGGAGAGTGCTTTTTATAGTAGAGGAACTCGAGACCATCATGTAGTCTATTATTTGAATAGGGTGAGCATGCACAACCCAGTTGTGAGAATGTTGGGGCTATCTCGAAGAACCTTCTTTACAAGGCAACAACCGTCTGAGCACTCACATGGTGAGGAGTTCTTTGTAAACAAACAGCTTTATCTCCCAGTCCGATAGGTGTCCCGGTATCCTGCTACTGCAGCACTACTAGCAGGCATACGGCAGAGGCAGGTGAGGGATAGGGACCCAGGTAACAGGCTGCGGCTGTGCAGGGAGAAAAAAAATTAAAAGGAGCAGGGCAGAGCTGGCACCAGGATTGCCACCCCCACCCCAGAAAATGTCATCCAAGGCCTGGATCTAGGGGACCTGCCCCTAAGTCCGGGCCTGTTCAGGGGAAAGAAACAGAGATGAGGATGTGCACTGAGGGAGGATATGCTCAGAAGAAGAGGCTGTGTCTGTGGGCCAGATATGAGAGAGCCAGAAACCATTCAACAAATGGTCAAGAATTGGTTTTGGCCCATGAGCCTGAGCTTTCCCACTTCTGAAAAATATATAGCTATTTCTTGACAATCCTTGCATAGGGCTGGGATTGTTTATTTAAGCCTTGTGTTTGGGACTTGTAGAAGTCCTGCATTGTGTCCTTTATTATTTAATTAGGCTGGACTTAGCCTAAAGGAGGTGGGTATTCAGTTTCCATTAAGTTTCAGAAATGTCACCTGGAATATTGTGTGCCGTTCTGGGTACTGAAATTCAAGAAGGATGTTGACAAATTGGAGAGGATTCATATGAAAGCAATGAAATTGATAAATGGACTAGAATACATAGTGAACATGGAAAGGCTGAAGGAATTAGCAATGTTTACTGTAGAGAAAAGATAACTAAGTCAGGACATCCTAGCAGTTTCTAAAAAGAAAGGATGGAGAACGGTTATTTTCTACTACCGCTGAAGCTACAACAAGAGGAAAAAGGCTTAAACTGTAGCAATGTAGATTTTAGTTAAATATTTGGTAAACCATCCTAATTGTAAGAAGAGTTGGATAATGGCATAGGTTGTCTAAAGAGGCTGTGGAATCTCCTTCATTGAATGTTCTCAAAAGCTGAGCATCTGTCTGTGGTGCTGTAGGTAGCAGGTATCCTGCTTTGGAGAAGGAGTGTGTGTGTGGGGGGGGGGGGTAGGACTATATGACTATTGAGGGTCTCTTTCGATGCTACAGTCCTATGACTTTAACTCAGCTTAAGTTCCTTTAAAATTTTCAGCTTTAAATGGGTCCTTGTCACCCCCTGATAAGTGTGAAAGAATCAAAAGTTGTCAGACATTTATGGCCCATTCTCTGTGAAATGCTTCATAAAACAAGATGTAACTGTCATAATCAATAGTAACATCCCTTTAGTTAAACACCAGCACCCAGAAAATTCTCACTGAAATTTTTCAACATAAATGCACGAGCCTTCGAACCCATAAAAATTATAACAACCTTTTAAAATAAAGCCCAATGAAACCCCACATCCACTTTCATTTATAAGGCAAGGCACTAAAAGCAATAAAAATTTGTGAGGGGTGTCATCGATTTGTAGGACCTAAATGTCCCTCAGAATGAAGAATCCACAAGAGGTTTGTTCCTGGTAGAGTCTTAGAGAAAGCATCACAAGGTCAAAGGTTAGCCCTACATGTATAGGGAACATAAAATCAAAGAGGGCACAATGTACCACAGAGAGCCCCTGTACTTGGGGACTGATTTCCACAGACTGTATTGCAGAACAGCATTGATGGTCTGACAGCAGCAGCCCTTCTTCCAAGATCCTTGAGTAGGATATGAAAGGAGAGCGCATATAAGGACTAAAGTGGCCAGATTTTGATCACCTCAAATGGGAAGACCCCATGCTTTACCCTGTTAACCATATTTGCATAAATATGCATAATAATGTAAATAATGACAATGATAATTTATAATATATTATAATAATTATAATACATAATTAAATAAACACATACATTTATACAAATATATTTATAAAGGCGTACATTTGCATATATGCATATGTTGCTCCCTTACGTGGACAAACACACACATACTCGGAAACTTTTACACTTGTCAGGCATACAGACAAATGTACATACAATGGGTGTCTTTAGGTGGATGTGGGGCTGGCCACCTGTGGAGCTGCTCCAGGCATGCGCCCCCATGTCTGCCTTCATCCGGCCCCACCGGGTTCTTTTTTGAACAGACCAGGTTGTTGTCCCTGCCTGCAGTCTGCCTGCACAATGCCCCCCTCTCTCTCTCTCACACACACCATAGAGTTGTGGGCAGATCGCCTGATGCTCTAGGTTGCTGCCCATAATTCTGTAGTGTTGCTCAGGACAACCACCATGCCAAGGCGGAGCTGCAGCTGCCAACCAATTAGCAGATGGACCACAGCTCTACCTCAGGCCATTGCCCTGGGTCTGGCTGGCCCACTCCACTGGCGGTGCACCAAGATGTTCTGGAGCACTGCTGGTGGGGTTGGGCCGGTTCTGCTCTGTCTCACCATCTGGTGGCCTGTCTTTACAGGAACAGGCCACCCAGGTGTGAGGTGGAGCAGAAGTGGGGCTGCAGTCCATCTTTTTACACCCAATGACACACAGGTAATAGGTTGGGCAGACATGCACACACAGTGATGCGCACACAGACTCAATCTTCAGCTATAAATCAAGGTGGCTCTGATGCTACACCAGTTTTATGCCAGCTGAAGGTCTGGCACTGTATATTCTTTGGGTAGAATGTACTGCATCAAATTTATTTGCCTTGGCATTCAAGATATTTGCAGAAAAATATTTATTTACTGATGTATCGATTTTATTCAAATTTGTAATCTGCCCTCTCCATCAAGCCTCAGGGTGGCTTATAATCAGTATAAACTAGAGATGGGCATTCAGACTGACTTACGGATTCGGATCCATTACAGATTTGGATCTATAATTTGCGGATTTAATTACTGATTTGGATTTTTCCATTGAAGTCAATGGGAAGCTATTTCGTACTCCTGAATCCCTTCCCTAGCCCTGGGACAGTGGTTCCAATCTTCCTTCACCCCTATTTCACAGGGCCCCATAGTGGTACTTACCAGTCTCAGAGGGCTTGACTGAAGCACCACCACTGCTGCTGTGGTGGCTCCGGCAGGCTCCCTTGCCACGGCACACTCCCTGCTCCAAATCATGCATGCACAAAATGGTCACCGCCCTTAGCCACCTTTTTGGTTAAGGATGTTGGCCATTTTGTGTATGTGTGACAAGGAGTAGTGAGAACGCTGTGGCAAGGGAGCCTGCTGGAGCTCCCACAACAGTGGCAGCGTTTCAATCAAGCCCTCCAAGGCCAGTAAGTATGATTCCAGGACTCTGTGCGGTGAAATACAGATCTATAAGTACGGATCCATCGCATATACTGATTAATCCGCAACTGCCTGTTTTTAGATAGTTGTGGATTACTCTGAATCCGGAATGCTCATCCCTAATAAAAAACATCTAAATGTTCTCTTGCCCCCAACCTTTCCCCTAATCCCCCACCCAACCTTCTCTCTGCCTGCAAAATGCCTGGCCATATAAAAGGGTCTTACAACATTTCCAGAAGATGAACAGTCTTGGGCTTAAACAGATCTCCAAAAGGAGGAAGTTCCATAAGTGTGGGGAAGCCACTGAGAATGCCTCTCTGTAGGCCCTTGCTGGAAAAACTGTATGGGCAGGTGATACTTGCAAGAGGGTGCCCCCAGCTAACCTCAGACCCTGTGACAAGACATGAGAGAGGAGGTGGTCTTTCAGATACCTGGGGCCCAAGATATTTAGGGTTTCATAGGTCAATACCAGCACCTTGAATTGTGCCTGGAAAGCTATTGGCAGCCAGTGTGGATGCTGGAACACAGGTGTGATGTGCTTGGCGCAACCCACCCCTGACAGAAAATGGGCCATAACATTTTGAACCAACTGCAGCTTCCAAACAGTCATCAAGGGCAGTCCCATGTAGAGCGCATTGCAGTAGTCTAGCCTCGAAGTTAGAGAGGACAGTTGCCAAATCCAAGTCCAATAGACAGTGGCCATTTTGCACATGTGCAGTGATTTTAAAAAAAATATATTTTAAATAAAATAAAACAAAAAATAAAAACAAAAATGAATAAAATCAAATGAGGAGCTTCATTCATTTTTGTAATTAATTAAAACAATATGAAATGGACACACCTACTGCCTACATGGTGCCCAAGTTAAGGCAGAAGCCTTAACTTACATTTTCCATGTTTTCTGGTGAATGCCTGAATTTGTAAGAGCCTTAACTCCTCTCTTAAACTGAGGATTTTTTAATTTAAGAATACTGTCTTATCCTTCACAACCCCCCCCCCTCCTCCTCCTCCTCCTCCTGTAACTAAGATAATTACAGGCCCCTGCAACATCTCCGCTTCATTAATGTATCCCTGTCTCTCTGTATGTTTTGCTGTACTTTGTCTCCCTTCCTTTGACTGTCCCAGATTGTAAGCCCCTCAGGGAAGAGACCTGTGCCTAGCACACTGCTGGCACTATATAAATAGATAAATAATATTATCATGTTCGCGGGGGGGGGGATACAAGCACAGATACCCTATACCTAACTATACCCATGACAGTGTTTTTCTGTAGTAGTAGTAAATAGGGCTGATGCGGCAGCAGCTGTTACCGCGCCGCGATTCCATTCCTAAACCTCGGCATCCCAGGTTGCGCCTCGCATAATTTTGCGTGATACTCCGTGATTCTGCATTTTTTTCGCTACAAGAATTCGCGGATGCGAAATGTATGTTTCGCCGCTTCCTTCATCGTTACCGTTGCCGTATACAATAAGCAGTATTTTCCCGCATTTCGCCAATTTAATATATGAGCCACAGGCATGAGCACTTATCGCGGTTCCGCGAAGGGAGTATGAGTCATACTGTACTA
>QEPC01007782.1:2187488-2208418 GCA_003113815.1 Sphenodon punctatus
TTATTATTAACAAACATTTATATAGCGCCAGCAGTGTACATGGCACTTTACAAAGTAATAAAATAGACACGGTCCCTGCCCCTAGGGCTTACAATCTGAGCGACAGGAGCTGGGGGAGAGACAAAGGAAGGGGAACAGAGGGAGAGACAAGGCTTGAGTTCATAGTAGGATGACCAGATATGCCAAGTGGACATTTATGAAAAATACAGGGCTTCATTGTTTTCAAGTGAGCTCCAAACCTCACAGTAAATGCAGGGGTCTTCAACACCCCTGATGCAGAATGAATAGGTATTGTTCCAACACAAAGCCACTAATGGCTGTGATTAAAGCTGCTAATGGCTGTGATTAAAAAAACAGTGTCAAGAGTTCACTCTAAATAGGTCTTAACTGCTGTGTAAAGAGTTGCAGGGCTTCATTGTTTTGTATTAGTATAATATTGTATTATATTGTATCTATTGTATTAGTATAAAGATATTGGTCTGTTTTTGACATTAAGAGATTCATTTGTATTCGTTTAAAGACTTTGGTTTGCCTTGGTTTTTTGCCATATTGTTATATTAAATTACTGGTTTTATATTATATGAGTTGCAGTCCCATGTTTTGTAATTTGCATGCTATATAACCACAAACTAGATAAACCAAATAAATTACCAGCCCTACTGTACCCAGGCATAAAAACCTACCAAAAAAGAAAGAAAAGTAAACTACAATAAACACATCCTCATCAGAGAAATATAAACAGCAAATACGAGGACTGAAACGAAGTCTTTGGAAAACTTTAGAATTCAGTGAGGATTACATGGTTTTCAGTTCGGAAAGTACAAATTCTGAAGTTCCAATGACCAAGGCCGTTATTCGGAAAACTTCGGAAACTGCTGCGCGCATGGGAGACTGATGAACAGCTGAGCTTCTTCTGGAAATGAAACTTATTTGGTAGGAGTGGGGTATGGGATGGGACAGTGGAGTGATGGTAACCCAGATGTAAGTTTTTATTGACTGGCCAAGTGAGATGGCAAGCTTTTGGTTGGGTGTCAGGGTAAAATAAAAGTGGCTGCAGCTATTTTGTCCATTCTCTTTGGTGAATTTGGTTGTGTGCTACAGTGCTCCTGGATTTGTAAGTAATCGGCTGTGGGGGAGGAGTGCCTGTTCTGGCTTGTCCTGGCATGGTATGGTTTGGTCTGGCCTGTCCATAGGGCTGGGGGATGGGGGTTACCTTTACCTTTACCATGCCCTGCAGTTTAAAATAAATAAATAAAATTAAATAATTGAGTGCCACATTGCATCCAGTTTATTTTGTCATTTATTTATTTTGTCACATTTATACCCCACTTTTTTGCCACAGCACTCAAAGTGGCTCTGCCTGCTACTGCTTGGTTGGCACTTGCCACCATAAGGCCAGTGGGATCTCTCTGTCTGGCTACACTTCCCCTTGCCTGGTCTGTTCAAGTTACCAGTGCCACAGAACCATGCCATGCCAAGAGGGTGCCAGACTTGTGAATGTCTGGTTTCCTTACTGATTTGCTGCTTTGAGTCTGGTTTGTTCAAGTCTGGTCTTTTTAAGTTACCTGTGTCTGGTCTGTTCAAGTTACCACTGTGCTATAGTACCAATGCCATGTCAAGAGGGTGACTATGGGTGTGTGTGAAAGTCTGTTTTCCTTATTGTAGGTGTTATCAGGCTGGCTGATGTTTGGTGGGATTTCTCCATCCTTCTTTTCTGAGTAGTGCTTTGGCTGTGAGTTCAAGAATGTTTGCCAAGATGTGACCAGTCAGGGCATGGGGGGAACATTTTCTAGTTTCTTTCTGGTTAATAATAGGGGGGGGGGAATGGGACTTGCCTTGTATAGGTGGGATGAGTGGGCACACACAATGGAGGCTTTTCGGGGGGAGATGTCTGGTTTCTTGTGTGTGGTTGCTATGGCTGCTGGTCTGAGTGGTGGCACTTGATTGATCAATTTGATTAGCTTGCTAATGTAGTCTTTGAACCTTCTTTGGTGGGACACCCCAATCCAACCCCCTCCCACCTACCCTGAGCTTTAAGCCTTGCATGTGTATCATTCATGGGGCATGGTTGGGGTGTGGGAACTTACTGATCACATATCGTTTCAGTTTTTTAATTACATGGTGGGGGTGTTTTTGTGCTGACTTCTGTTCGTTCTCTCTCTCTCCCTCATCCTGCTGGCAGGTGCAGCAGGGGGATGAAGGGCTGCATGCAGTGTTGTACACCCTCATTGGCTAGACCAGTAAAAAAAGAGGGGGAGGAGGATGGGGTGGATGGGTTGTGCACATTGTGCACACCCTGATTAGCTAGACAATTAAACAGCTGCAGCTGCTGCATATGGCAGCACCTGCTGAGGCACCAAGCTGGCGCTGAAGAGTTCAGAAGTTTCTGAAGTTTCCCAAAGTTTTCAAATGTCCCGGACTTTGGTTTCCGAAGTTCGAAGCTTTGTAAAAAGTGCCGACATGCCTCCAGGTACCCGGATCGACTATTTGGAATTTCGGAATTCAGTCCGAGTACCCAGAAGTACTATTCGGTTCAGCTCTAGCAAATACACATAAACAGATACAATAAACCTCTTCAATAATCATTAAAAAAAACATTTAAAATTCAGAGAGTCATTCAATCCATAAGGTTTAACAGAGTTCATATAAAAATTCAAAAGTCCTTCCTTTGAAGCAGCCTCTGTTCGATGTTAAAACATACAGGTGAAAATCGTAAACCTTCTGTTCATTATAAAATCTGGATGACTTATACCACCAGTCAAATAAAAATATTTGTGTGAAATGGGACACCAAGGGAGCTGTTGTAAAAAAAATTCTTAGACAGTTTAAATGTTCTCCTATACATGTTTCAACCATCCTTTTGGTTTGACCTATATATATCTTATCACAGGGACATCTGATAGCATAAATTACTTGTCTCAAAGAGCAGGTAGTATAATATCTCAAAGATTTTTTTTCCCTTTTACAATGAATGATTTAATATTAACTGTAAAATTGCAATGGGTCTCTTCAAATGTGACAACAGAGTGCCGCTGTGATGACCCGACCCAGATGTTTTTGTTTGGGAAACCGCCACCAACACGGTTCCAACTGAGTCTGCTGGCCAACAGCAGCCAGGCCACATGCAAAGTAGGGAGCCACACGAATGTGTGGCTGGACAGCCCAAACTCAGCGCTCTACCTCCTGCCATGATGGGCAGTGATGCCTGCCATGGTGGCTAGCCATGGTGGTTCTGATCCAGGCCAGGTTACAGCCAGCATAAACGTACATGACAGCTCACTGTAGCCCAATTGGGTGGATGGTAGTCTGAACTACGACCCTGGAGGAGTCTGGGATCGCAGCCTGTGCTCACCGCTGAAATACCTGGGAGTAATCCAGAGCCAACATCTGGCAGTGCATCAACCAATGTACTGGTGGCTCATGGGCTGAAGTAGGTCTCAGCAGGCTGCTGTCACATTTGTTAACAGTAACACCCAATAACAACATTTCCCACTCTTAAAATGACCAGTAACTTCTCCTGTTATCCTAATGTTTGAAAACCTTAGTAAACTGAATGTCAGCTCTTAACAACATTTAAAAAATATTCTTATAATGTTTGTAAGAAAACAAAGGAGGAAGATCACAGGATGGAATATGCTCTACCAATCTCCAATATCTCATAATAGATCATATCTTCAAAGATAAGTGACTATAGGTTAAAGGACAAACAATCCTCTGTCTCCCAGGTTGCTTCTCTATCTTATTTAATAATTCATCCTGTGAAAAATCAAAAGCCCTACTCCTTTCAACATCAAAACATTTCTTTGATTGTAAGCCCTTTAGGGGTAGGGATCTGTCTGTAACTATTGACTGTACAGTGCCAGGTACATTGCTTGTGCTATATAAATAATAAAAATAGTAAATAATAATACTACCCTGTGCACAAAAATCATCACACAAATGTGATTCTAACAAAAAAGTATAATCTGTAGTCTAGAGAAATGCCTCCTAAGTCTGAGGAACTGTCCATAGGGCAGAATCCTTTTAAGGTGAGATGGATGGAAGGTATTAAAGTGAAGATATCTATTAACATCTGTAGTTTTAGAGTATGTAGAAGTAATAAAACGTTACGAACCCAAACTCATCTGAATATCAAAAACCGAAATAAACTTAGAATCATAATGTAAATCAAAATCAATGAACTCATGACATTAAACCATTGATGAAAACTAGTCAGTACTTCTAAAGAACCTTGCTAAATCATGAATATATCATCAATATACTGTTTCCAAATAAAAATATATTAAGAAAAAACATTCTTCTCACTACTAAACACAAATGTAGAAATCTAGAAAATAAAATGTATGTTCAAAGGCATCCATAAATAAATTAGTCACCTCTGGGTCCATTGATGACCCCATAGCTATGGCTGCTTGCGCCCATTACCTGGAGCAGCGAAACTCCTAGAGCAGACTCTCCCAGCTGGGAATCTTGTGCTGAGGTCTGCACATGTGATTGTAATCAGCCAGGACCTATGGGTTTTTTTCTTACGAATGACAGGACTGGATTTTGAGCCCTGTCATTGGTAAGAAAAAAAACTGCAGCGCCCGGCAGATTATGTGTTTACACCCATGCCCACGTGCAGAGTTCAGTGTAAGATTCTCAGCCTGGAGTTTCCGTGTCGGGAGTTTTGCTGCTCCAGGTAATGTTCTAGACATAAAAAGTGTCTTCATATCTAAAGTACTTTCTGGACATGACCAATTTAAAAAGTTTAGAAAAATAAACAGTTGGAGGTCTTTTGTTCTAGGCAACTCTAATACTGATCTAATAATAGACACTGCCTCATCTTGAGGAATATTATAATATAAAGAGACCACATCCAAGGTGAGAAGTCAAACTTCACCATCAAAAAGGCAAACTCAATGGCCACAATCCCAAGCAGGATCTGTGTGAGATTCGCACAGGTCCCACATGCGATCTGCTTGGCACAATGCAATCCCTATGGAGATATGTTCGGCTTTCACGCACGTGTGCAAGATGTGTACAGCGTGCGCAGGGCATGGGATTCCCCCCAATATCTTTAAGAATACTTAAAAAGTGGGAAGAGTATCTAATATATGAATATAACTCTGGTATAATTGGCTTCAAAAAGGAATCTATAAATTTAGACAAAGGTTCCAAAATTGAATTTGTCCCAGATACAATATGTCTACCACAATACCTTTATGAATTTCAGGAAGAACATAGAACAGAGGTGTGCCTGGAGACATATTGGGCTTGGGGGCCGGGGGTGGTTGAATCTCTTCTTGTTGGGGGGGGGGTTTGCCCTCCCATGGTCTCTCAAGTGCGGAGTCTGGGTGTGCTCCTCAATTCACGTCTCAGCCTGGAATCTCAGGTTGTGACCGTGGTGGGGAGTGCATTTCGGCAGTTACATCTTGTCCGGCAGCTTGGGCCGTACCTCCCAGATTCCGACCTCGCCACTGTCATCCATGCCTTCATCACCTCGAGGCTGGATTACTGCAACGCGCTCTACATGGGGCTGTCCGAGAAGCTGGTCCGGAGGCTACAGCTGATGCAGAATGCCACAGGCCGTCTACTTACGAGGGCGGGTCGCAGGGAGCACATGACACCAGTGCTCCAGGTTCTGCACTGGCTGCCTATAAAGCACCGGGCCAGGTTCAAGATGCTGGTTTTAACCTTTAAAGCCCTTCACGGTCTGGGCCCTGCTTATCTGCCGGACCGCCTCACTCCCCATGTGCCCGTGCGACCCTTGAGATAATCCGTGGGAGCCTTTTTGGAGGTTCCCCAGGTGAGGCGGGTGACCACCGATGTTAGATTTTTTTCGGTGGCTGTCCTTGTGCTGTGTAATTCGCTCCTGGAGGCTCGGTTGGCTCCCACTCTCTTGCTGTTTCGGCGTGTATGTAAGAACTGGCTGTTCCGTCAGGCTTTTGGTGAGGGGTAGGGGTTTCCCCACATTGTATTGTATTTTAAAATTGTTTACAATTTTTTTAATTGACTGTTGTTCCCCACCCTGGGCTGCCCTGTGGGCAGGAGGGGCGGGGTATAAATTTTAAATAAATAAATATTATAAAGAAAATCATACTCTTTCTGTAATATACCCCTTTATTAAACTTTTCTGTAGAATGTGAACTTTTCTAATACCTGATACAAGATCCCGTAATAAAATGGGTATATCTATTCCTATCCTTCAATTGATGCAAAAATTCAACTCTTTAATCAATCAGTCTTATTCTTTATGACCGTTGCTGCTACTTTATCTGCAGACTTTATGAGGATCTCAGAGTCTTTAATAATCTTTCTAACAGAACAATATCCTTTTTAGACAAATTATATTTAGTAAAATTTCCTTTGAAAACAATTTCTGCACATCATCCCAAACCAGTCTTTCAAAGGTCTGTATAGAGGTACCAATATCCTCTGAAGAAGAAAAACAAGAAACTGAACAAAAAGGAGATGCCTCCTTGTCATGTGAATTAGAATCATGAATGATTTTTTAAAAATCTAATCTGTGATAATTCAATTGTTTATTTTGAATAAAATAAACTTTCGCTATAAGCTTTCGCTATAGCTTTCGCTATAGCCTAAAATGGTTGCAAAACATAACCAGCACATAAAATACAACCTGATTTAGGATAAACTAATATAAATAACTAAAATTGTCCTAAACCTGAACAAAATTAACTAACAGTTAGGAAAGAAAGCCATTAAGACCCACAATAAAATACACATAAAAATACAACTCACATCTTACCATGCAAGTTACATAAGAAAAAATAAAATTGATGAATCGAATCCTGGAAAACCATAGTCAATAAATATCACTCGCCCAACTTAAACCCCCCTGTGAGGCCAAAAATGTTGATCTAATTAAAACTCTTTTCCATCCAGCCAATCTCAAGAAAGTAGCTATTGCAACCAGCTCATCTTGTTCCACCCTGGTAAGGAAAAAAAGGTAACTCCCCATGACACAATGAATAGATTCTTTGTGGGCTATTGGGAGAAGTCAAACTGAGCGTAAGGTTGAATAATAGGGACATCTCAACAGTGCATGGTCTGTAGATTTTACCTCCTACAAGGAGCATGAACATAAACGATTCTCCTAGAGTACCCCATTAAACCTTCCCTCCGTAACAGCTGAGCGAAGAGACTGAAAACGGAGCGGAGTATACAACCTCCGCAAATACGAATTAGTCAAATGGTCCAAATAGAGTTCAAAATAAACCTAGTGCTTAATTTGGGCCAGAAAGGGTGCTACTCTCCATTGGGCTACTTCTGCCAGGTCTTCTTGATGGGCTATATCTCGTATCCTTCTCTGCAGCTCCATCCCAATAGCTTTGGGGTTTTTGCCAACAAAATAGCTAAATGAGAAGCCACAACTTGCCAAGAGGTGATGCAAATAAAGCAGCCAGGGGTAGGCTCTTGAACTTGAAGAAACCACCTCTTCCTTAAGACAAACTAAAGGCAAGTACCCTTCACTAGATGACAATAACTGCAACCAATAGTGGATAACTGAAATTTTTGCCAGGGTACTCAAGGAGATAGTACCCGTTTCTGCTCGTAGAACCCCACCAGGGACACTTGAGCCTACCTTGAGTAGGCATCTCAAAAACTTGTCTTGGACCTTTTCCAGAATTGCCATGTTCGGGAAGGGTACCAACTCTAGTCCAAAACTGGCTATCGACGGGATCTTAACTGTATATACACCCAAAAAGGTAGAAAGGGAAATACCCTGTGAGATAGCAATAGCCCTGCTTAAGGACAATGAAGCCTTGGTGGCCTTGATGGCACGTACCCGTAGGTGGTCATTCCAGGTACCCCTTCTTGAAAAGGTTACTCCAAGATAAGCGCAATGGGGAACCACCTCAAGATTACCTAGGTTCAACTTCCAGGAACATGGGCTTCTCCCTCCTCCCAAAATCATAAGTTTAGACTTAGAAGCATTAATTTCCAGCCCGTTCTTTTGGCAATAACTGTAACAGTTATTGAGGGTCCTCGATCTGTGATAAACATTGTATGTTTATTCATGTTGAGATTGTATCTGTATCACCTTTTCCTGGTGGCCTCATAACAGTCATTCCACCCAACTCCCCATCATTCGAGTGACTCCCGGTTGCCTTTTATGTGTCATTCCACTCAGATCCTCCATAATTCCAGCTGCTCCCTCTGGCCTCTTACATGTCATTCTATCCAGCTCCTCGTCATTTCAGATGCTCTTGGTGTCCTCATACTCATCATTCCACCCAAGCCCGTGTCATTTTAGGCTCCCCTAGAGATCTCCTACCCATCATTCCACCCACCCGCCCCATTCCAGTCACTTCTGATCGCCTCCTACCCATTATTCCACCCATCTTCCCATCATTTTAGTAGCTCCCAATGTCCTCGTACTCATCATTTCACCCAGCTGTCTGTCATTCCAGATGCTCCCAGTGGTCTCATATTCATCATTCCACCCGCTTCTCCCATAATTCAAGATGGTCCAAATGGTGTCCTACCTGCAATTCCACCCAACTCTGCTTCCAGCCTTTCCATTTCCTCTCCATGACTTCCTCACTTTTCCCCCTCCTGACCTTTTAAATTCCCCACTGCTCCCAAACCTTCTTTGGCATTTCGGATCCTCCCTCCCCTTACTTTGTTTCAGTTAAGTGTCTGTCATTTTATTGTATTGTTGCCCATTAAGGCAATTGGCATTCCCAAAGCCCCACTCCTTCCAACGGGCATTCCAGTTGTCCCTATTGTTTCCAGTCAGCATCCCTTTTTCCTCCTCGGTTTCACCTGCTGGGGGTTTGCTTGGCAAATGGAGCAACCAGTGAATCAGCCAGCAGCAAGCCCCAGCTCTGTCCATAGCGTGCAATAAATGCCACTCATGTCCATATAGCAATAGCCTTCATGAATGTTCAGCTCCTCACATAACACAATAGATAGAATGTGCTGGTTTTAACCTTTAAGACAGTAAACAGCCTGGGCCGTGCTTACCTGAAGGATCACCTCACTCCCTAGGCGGTCCCTGCAGGCATCCGAGAGTGCCTTCCTGGAGGTCCTGCATTTCTGGCGGGGCCAAATGGACAGGCAGATGTTCTTGGCAGCTGCACCGTTGCTTTTGAATGCTCTCCTGATGGAGATCCAGCTCAGTTTGTATCTCCTTGCCTTCCAATGAATCTATAAGACCTGGCTCTTCCATCAGATATTTGACTTGGGAAAGGGGGAGAAGGGTTAGGAGGGGGTGTCTCTGCACTGATCACTTTGATTTTATGCCTTTTATTATGGTTTTATATTTTTGTATTTATATTATTGTTGTCTCTTTAATCTGATTGTGAGCCACCCCGAGTCACCTTCAAGAGAGAGGGACAGGGTTGAAATGTTTATAATAAATAAATGTTATTGAAACAGCATGGATGCTGCTTTTCTCTCACTCCCCACTTGCCAAAATGAAGTTCTGATGTTTTCAAGTGCCCAAAACTATAAAATGGATTTTCAAAAACTATAAACATGAAATCCATTCAGGTCACACTTAATTTTCAAATGCTGCTAGATTTTTTAATATAACTCCCAGAATTTGTCTCCAGGAGCAAAAAAAAAAAAAGAAGAAGTTGCATCGGGGGAGGGGGGGGAGACTTTTTGCCTCCGAAATGTAAATGTCTGTAACTTTCTTGTTTTTCATCCAATTTGCCTGAAGGTTGGACAGATTCTACCCTTCACCCAAGCAATCCTGACTACCAAATTTCACAGTGGTATAGGTCATCCAGATTTTATAATGAACAGAAGGTTTATGATTTTCATGCAGGTGCCTTAACTATAGAGCCGCTCCTGCAGCTCTGTAATAAGGAGAAACAGAAGTGAGCACTCTGTGGGAGAAGCTGGGGAAAGCCAGATGGAAGATGTTAGGCTTTTGAGAGGGAGCAAGGAAAGAAGGAGGGAGCAAGCAGAGTGTTTGTGCTTAGGGAGGATTCATTCAGCAAGATGAATGTCTGTCTACAGTGGTTGCATCTAAAAGGGCTTCCTCTTCTGATATTTGTCAGGCTCATGCCAGGCAGTCTTTTACCAGAGTCTGCAAAGTAGATGGTAGCATGTTTTGTGGATGCTGCTTTTGAAGGTAGGGCTGAATGAGAAACAAAAATATTCCTCGTGAAGAAATTCTCAATTCCAAGGACTGGGACCATCCCAGAGCAAGTTTTCAAGCGAGGGGAAACATTTTTAAAACAATTGTGTGCATGCACAAAATGGCCACTGGATGTTTTACGCATGTGAAAAATGGCCACTGCCCTAGACCCAAATGGTGGTTATGCTGTTGTCACTGTTTTGGTTAATTGCAGTAGCCATTTTTGTGTTTTCCTTGCCAGGGACTCGACAAAAAAGTCCTGGTTCTTGGTTCATCTCAGATGAAGAAACTGGAGGACAAGTTCCACCCTAGTTACAGGATGTTTCTTCTTATCTCTTTTCCTTCCCCTCTTTACTTTAAATTTCTGTAGGTGACTACTCGTTATCTCACATGTCAGTCTATGAACTGGAGGTGCCCTTATGTCTCAAAACAAAGCACTTCTTTTCTTGTTGAGCCAACAGTCATAACCAAGAACTTCTTCGATGTGGAAACTTTCTCTTTTAAGGGTTAGGCTACATTTTTGTCTTTGAAATTCCGGGCCTTTATGATTTTATATCAGGTGTTTTTTTAAATGGAAAATCATGTTTTTTCTGTGAAGACCATTTACAACATATAATTTAGCTTTTAGTTATTTTTAACTGAAGCATAAGGTTCAGCACGTGGTATATGGCATAACATTGCAGATGGTGTAGTCTGGAGCTTAGTTTCCAGTCAGACAACCCTGATTTAATACTCAAGATTGAATTCCATCTTGGTTACAGCCAGCTTCTTCCACCAATTTGCTCCCACAATCTCTTCAGAGGAAAACTGCTGCTGTTGCCCTCCATTCATGGGGATCCACTCCCATTGGCCTGGCACAGACATGGCAGAGTGATAAACATTCATATGACCAGAAAGAGAGAGAGGGTGAAAGAGAACAAAACCCCACCTCATTATATCAGGGGCATACTTCTACTCATGCTATTTCAAAAATTGTGTGCATTAAGGGATCACTCTAATTATCCCTTAAGATTTGGCAATTTCTCACTTGGGGAATTACTTGGTGTTTCTTCTAATATCCTGAGTGGTGATCAATGACAATGGTGCAACAGATCTGAATAACTACAAAATGGAGCATTTCTCACCCTGGAAGACATTCTGGTTATGAGACTACGATGAGAAATGCTCCATTTTGTCTTCAGGTAGCAAATTTTTGACATTGGGTGTTAACAGACGTGACGGCAGAGCGCCCCCGTCACAACACAATCCAGACCAGAAAGCTGTTGGCACCACATCCATATCGGGTTCACTGGCATAACAAATGTGCTGGTTTCTGGGCTGCCGAGAAGTGCACAGAGCCGCATGAATGTGCAGCTGTCCGTCCCCACCCCCATGTTGTGCCCAGCAACCCACCCCTCGCCATGGCAGATGGTCATGGCAGACCTGATCCAGGTGGGCCACAGTGGACTATAAAAAACATTGTAGCCCTCTCTGTACCAATCAGGTTGACAGAGGTCTCTGGGTTCACAACTCAGGCTAGCCACTACTATGCCTGGGAGAAATCCCAGGCAAATATCTGATGGGGCTCCAGCAAATGTGATGGTGGCCCACGGGCCAGATTGGTCGACAGAAAACCTAAGCAGGTCTCTGCCATGTTTGCTAACCCCATTATATCCATGCAGTTATTTTCCTGCAATTACCAGCTTGCAGTCACCACAGACCTGTTTGGTAATTGCCTTTACGTATTAAATTTCCAGAACCCCAAATTCTAATTCCAGCATAGATGGATTCAGTGAGGGCATTTCTTGAGGAATGGGACTAGGGCTGAAGTGGTAGCAGCTGTTACCGCACCACCATTCCATTCCGACAACGTGGCACTTAATGTGTCTTGCTGCTGACTTCCCCTCAATATTTCCACGATTCCGCATTACCTGCTGCCAGCATCTGCAGATGTGGCATGTCTGCAGTTTGTGAACATGAGCGGTTTTATGCTGCTTTCCGCCTGACGCACAGTGATGCTGAATAATATATCATTGAATGAATGAACTTAGGGTGACTCTGACTACCTGCTTCAGAGTTGTAGCCCCGCAGCGCTGCTACATGGGTGGAGGAAGAGTCCCCCCCGTCCCCTCCTTCGCAGTGAATGTTGCTGCCTTATAAACAAAGTTCTTCTTCGAGGGGCTCCTTCCATTCTCACAAATGGGAGAGTGTACCAAGCCTAGAAAAAGGCAGTGGAGGAATTTAAAAACAAAATGACACTCCATGCAGGTTGGATCTACAGCCTGGGAGGGGGGTAGTAGGCAAGGGGCAGCCTGCTCTGGGGGGGGTGTGTCCATTCAGCTGGGGGAGGTTTGGTGGTTCAGTGCTGTCTCTGTTAGAAGGATGGACAGATCCTCCCTCTTCTCTTTGTGATCGCCACATAGAGAGAACTGGGGGTGAGAGCAGCTACAATGAGGCAGAGAGCCATCCCAACAAATGGGAAGAATTTGTCTTTGGCACCCCAACGAACAAGAGAATTCACAGAAGAGCAGGGACTCCCCCCCGCCCCCTCCCTCCATCCCCTGGATCAGCATCAGGAGCCAGGCGCTCGCTCACTGCTGCTGCTGGGGCCAGGGATCCCTGCACTCTAAGCAGGACAAAGACTAGTGTGCCTGGCTCCTGATGCTGATCCAGGGGATTTTGGGGTGGGGTGGGAGGAGTCCCTGCTCTTCTGTGAATTCTCTTGTGCATTAGGGTGGCAAGGACAAATTTTTCCCCTTTGCTGGGGGAAGGGGCATGTGAACATCATGTGGGTTTTTTTTAAACTAGTGAGCTTGGTATATGCTGGTAAGAGAAGGGTGTGCAAGTGAGAATGGAAGGAGCCCCTCGAAGAAGAACTTCATTTACAAGGCAGCAGCTTCCCCCGTGCCTGGGTGGCTACGCCCCTGGCTACAATGCTGTGAGAATCACAAAGCTGCCGCGCTTAAGGGAAAGGGGAAACAGTGGCAAACCTGCCGCTTCCACATGAAATCTACAGTGGTGAAAATACCACGACAGCAACTGCGGAAAGCTGCGAATGCAAGGCTCCCTTCCTAACCATGCTGCTTGGTGCAGAAGAGCACTTTCCGCCAGTAAATGCTGCTGCAGTGGTATGGCATTTCAACCCTAAATGGGACATGTAAGGAATGTCCCCTTTCAAGCCAGTGTAGCGAAGTGGATAAGGTGTTGGCCTTGGACCTACGAGATCAGGGTTCAAATCCTGTTTTAGCCATGTACTCACTGGAGCCTTAGGCCAAGTCACTCATTGTTTCTACTAGGGATGGGACTTTGGATGGATTTCCATATTTGAATCTGTTACAGATTTGGAATTTTTAAAACTTTTTTTACAGATTAAAATTATGGATCCATATTCAAAATAATATAAAATATTTTAAAAATTGATTACGCATGCGCGATATAGCTGCCAGGTTGTTTTGCACATGTGAAAATTGCTGCCACCCTTAAACAAAATGACGGTGACTCTCTTGCTGCTATTTTTGTATTGCAGCCCCACCTAGGGGCAACCCCCCTTTGCCCAACTGGCTTTCAGTGACTTCAGTGCTGCGCAGGATCTTTCAACTACATAGCACCCAACAAGGACAACACCTCTGTTTAATATATATGCAACGTTTATTGATAGGATAGCAAAGCAGTACTGATGGTACAATAGGCAAGCAAAATGCCCTAACAATGAGTGTCTCATCAATCCGGTTTGCCATCAGAGTCTCCTGATGCTGGTGCATGTGGCTAGCGGGCGGTGGAGCTGAGAGTAGTCAGCTGCCTGCCACACATTCTCTGTCATGCTTTTTTTACGCCTTAGTTGTTTCACTTGACCACCTGACAGTTACTGACCAATCTAATCCTGGCCCTCCCTTTTTGGCATTCCAAAGTGTGATTTTTGGCCCGGATCACCTGACTAGGCTTGGTCCATCCTTCTTGGCAACCCCAGGTGGGATTCTAAAGTCATCCCACCTATGGCACCTCCTTAATCTTCTTTGCCCTTCTTATTTTTGACAGGGTAAAAGTCCCTGGTCTGAATCCATAGCTACTCCCTGGTACCCAATGCACTCTCACTTTGGTTGCCAAGTCATTATGAATGCCTGCTAGCTTCTCTACTTTGCTTGACCAAAGTTTCTTATAAACTGCTTAGAAGCAAACTATCTTTATAAATGTGTCTGTTTACTGTGTGAATGTGTTCATTGCTGTTTCTATGTGTGTTTGTGTACTAGTGTTCTGGATCAACTAAAATCAAATTATACATGTATTTTGATTTGGTCTTCCATTAAGCAAAATACTATGGGGGTGTGTGCACGCGCCCCTTTCTGTCTTTTTCCTAGCTGGGTGTTCTAGTAAAGGATTTTGGAGCATGTTTCATGGTAATCTGACCTCACTTGTTTGAGCACCCCAATATTTGAATGTGCATGAGTGTAATCTAAAGGTGTGTCTAGAACACCATTGTACTGTTACCAGAAACCTTTTGGAGGTGCTCATGATTTAGAAATGCCCTTGGGCACGACACCCAGAAACATTTCCGTTATCTGTTCTGGCACTGGTTGGGGAGACATACCTGTTTTGTCTCTATGTGTTTATTTCAAAGCAAGCTGACCTGTCAAGTTCTGATAGCTTGTTACCTCATTATCTTGTTATTTGGTACCAACTGAGAACCACCCTGTTTGCGTTGCTAAGTTTTGTCTTCAACTGAAAGTTTTAACCCTTATGCAATATTTTTCATAGCCTACTTTTAGCATCTGTTTTTCTGACTCACCCCAACTGCTGCCATCACCTCAGCAGATAGTGGTCATGGTTGTCATCCTTATGCAATTGGTTGATGGTGGGATGGTGGCCATTTGGAGGATGCGCAAAATGGCCCAGCAGCCATTTCTGCATGTGCAAAGAATTTTAAAATATTTTGTATTATTTTAAATATGAATCCGTAATACAATTTCATAATCAGTGCAGATTTTTGGATTAATCAGTCATTACAGGTTTTGGACATTTATGGATTAATCCAAATCCGAACCACCTGTCCCTAGTTTCTATATGTAAACTTTACCACTGTTCTAGCTGCCTCACATGGGGGCAAGCATTATGTTGCTCACACAAACCCTGGATCATTGCACAGAGTCAATGTTGGTTTGTGGATGTTTGTTCCCCAGAACATAT
This sequence comes from Sphenodon punctatus, assembly GCA_003113815.1. NCBI lineage: Eukaryota > Metazoa > Chordata > Lepidosauria > Sphenodontia > Sphenodontidae > Sphenodon > Sphenodon punctatus. The sequence goes on from QEPC01007782.1 coordinate 2,202,745, forward strand.
TCGAGGAACTCCTCAGCAGACCTGCGCAGGAGTAAAAACATGCCATGGAATTGACATCTGTTTCCTTGGCTTCTTAGCTTTTGACTGTGAGCTGTTTCAGCCCACTGTCAATTTCACCAGTGAGGAGTTTTGCCTTGCACAAGGGAGCTTTGCCTGGTCAGTTTCATCAGTGGGGCGCTTTGCCGTGTCAGTTTCACTAGTGAGGCGCTTTGCCGTGTCAGTTTCACTAGTGAGGCTTTTCAGCCTTCACCCATTTATGCTGCCACCCGATGGGCTCCCCCTGTTGGTCACTGTCCATAGGGTAGCAGCATAAACACAGAACAACATTAATGCACCCCCCCCCCCCAATAGTTAACATAATGTGTAGACCCACCTCAGTTCTCCATCTGTAAAATTGAGATAAATGTTCTACTTCGCAGGGTTGTTGTGAGAGTGAACTAGAATAGAATTGTAAAGCACTCTGTACACGAAAACTGCTATATAAATTCTAAATAATAATAATAATCATAATAATAAATAATCCAGTGGAGCTGCTTTGTGGCTGCCACCTTACCCTTAAAGCTGGAATAGCCTCAACAGCATCTGTTTATCCCAACAAAGAACAGAACAGGAAATCATAGTCCTGACTCCTGCCCCTCACCTAGATCTTGCTGTGTGGTGCTTCAGTATAGAGCTATCCGATTTGCAGAATCAGGACCCGGGTAATCATGGACAGGAATCGGCAATCTGTGGGGGTATCAGACTTGTAATCAAAGTCCAAGCTAGGGTTAGAACATAGATGGATGGGGGCTGGGGGCTTCCACTGACCACAAAACCATTCCTATCGGGTGGGGGGGAGATAATATGGTGGATTCAAACAAGAATCCCACTGGATATTTCACAGCTGAGAGGTGCATGAGTGATCCCCCTCCTCACCTGCAGGGAGGGAGCTCTCTAGCTCACCTCTCAACTGAGAGGTAGCTGCAGGGGAGGGAGATTACTATCACTACCGCCTCTCAGCTGGCCAGGCGCACGAGGTGGGACTCCATATGCTGGTGGACCTGGATGTCAGTGAGGCAACTCCCCAGCTCCACTCCACCATGAGTGATGGCTCTGTGATGACCATGTGGAGGCCATGTGGTAGATGGGCACACAGGAACATGTCTGGTGAAGGCTAATGTGGGTTATTGTCTCATGTTTGATTCCCCCTCCACCCCCATAGTTTCCAGGCCCATGTTCCCCTCAAACTCCTCACTGGATGGCTGGGGGATATGTGGAGGCACCCTGTGCGGGAGTAGGAAAAGAGCAGTGCTGCCAATAGGACAGCTATGCTAGTGGTACTTTTCCTTCCCTATTCTAGCCTGGGCCATACCTCCGAACAGTCCCTATTCAGCAGGGACAGTCCCTCTTTAGGTTTTGAAACCCACTGTCCCTCTTTCAGTAGGTCAAAGTCCACCTTTCAGGAGAGAGAGAGAGAGAGAGAGAGAGAGAGAGAGAGAGAGAGCATCATTCAAGCCACAAGCACCTCTTTCCTGGTTGCCTCCCAAGAAAAACTCTTGAGAGGACAGTGGGAAGATGATGGAATGATAAGGAACTAAGTGGAATAAGAAGCAGGAGAGCCTCTGTCCCTCTTGATGCACTTGGCATTTTGGGAGAAGTGGGGTGTCAAGCTGTGAAGCTTATTTGCTGAGGGGTGATATTGGCCAAGCGGGTGGAGCTTGACCCGCTAGTCACTCAAAAAGTTGGGAGTTATGCAAATCTCACAGGCATCCTACCAGCCACCACTTCATCAGCTCACTCCTGCTGCTGATGTGGTGCTGGCCGGGCACATGAGAGCTCTTTTTTCAGGAGTGGACCAGTGCTCCCCTCAGTAGTTTTGGTGGCCATTCCAAGATGTTAAAGTCAGGGAAGGGATTGTGAAGCTCAGCAGAGAAACAGTGGCCCCAACACACTAGAGGAGGAGTGAGGCTTCCAAGGAACAGACCTCCAAAGTTAAACCTTCATTCCACCCCCCGCCCCTTGCTTGTGGTCCTGATAAATCTCCAGAAAGGTTCAGAGAAAAGAGCAGAATTTGCCCTGATTTTGAATTTAGTATCCATGTCAGAAGAGTATAGCATTATACTGTCAGCCAGGGAAGCTGAAACTCTAACTATCTGTACACAACATGTTCAATACAAGCAGTGGTATTGCATAATCTTGCTAGTTGTCTGCCGCCCTTCTGATCTGCCAGGACCATGACCTGAAGAAGCCTATCCCCAGGTATGAGAGGTTGATTCACAGTTGTGCATATCAGAGGGTCAGTTCAGTCATTATGTTTATTTCTCTATTTTATTTCTTTCTTTATATTTATTGGCTGCCCCCTCATGCCTACGGCATCCCGGGGCAGCTCACAACATATAAAACAATACTGAAATACATAAAACATCATCAGTTATAAACAATTAAAACTACCCACCCCAAAAATTCCCCCCCTCCCTACCCTACCCTCCCACCCTCCCCTCCAAAGGCCTGGGCGAACAGCCAGGTCTTACAGGCTCAGCAAAAAACCATCAGACCAGGGGCCAGGTGAGCTTCCTCCAGGAGGGAGTTCTAAAGCCATGGCCCAGCCACCGAGAACTCCCTCTCCATCGTGGCCCCCTGTTTAACACAGGAGACCTCCAGGAGGGTGCCCCCGGCAGACCGCAGTGGCCGCCCTGGGGCGCGGAAGGTGAGGCGGTCCCTAAAGTATGAGGGGCCCAGACCATATAGGGCTTTATAGACCAACACCAGCACCTTGAACCTGGCTCAGTACGCTATAGGCAGCCAGTGCAGAGCGCGGAGCACAGGTGTAATATGCTCCCATCACCTCGTCCCTGTAAGGTGATGGGCTGCTTCATTCTGCACCAGTTGCAGCCTCCGAACCAGAGTCAATGGAACCCCCACGTACAGCATGCTGCAGTAGTCTTGCCTCGAGATGATGAAGGTGTGAATAAGAGTGGCCAGGTCGAGCCCGGAGATGTATGGGCACAGTCTCTGCACCAGATACAGCTGGCAAAAGATGGCTTTAGCCACCGCCTCCACCTGATGATCCAGATGGAGGCCCGGATCCAAAACCACCCCCAGACTCCAAACCTGCTGGGCTATGGGAGGGCAGACCCACCCACCCACCAAAGGGGTAGGAACCTCCCTCACCCTACCCACCACCATCACCTCCGTCTTATCAGGATTGAGCTTCAGTCTGCTCTGCCGCATCCAATCCGCCACAGCCTCCAATCAGTTGGGTTTTTTTATGTCTTCCATTTATAAAACTTCCTGTTCTTTCATAAGACTACTGGTCACAGCCACTGTCAAATGTGCTGTTAGGTGTTAAGAGTAGAAATTAGACTGAATCCACTCATTCATTTGGCACTGGCTAGTAGGGATGGGACTATCAGTATCGGATTAATCCGATAATGCCGATATTTGTCCGTATTGGTATATCGTTTTCTTAACATTGCCGATTTTTCAGATCTTTAACATCACAGCCATTTTAACAATGGCTGCAATGTTAAAGATCCAAAACATCGGCAATGTAAAAAAAGATATACCGATAAATCCAATATCGGATTAATCCGATACCGATAAAACCAGTAACCAATAATTCGCCTGGAACCCCACCCCTATTGGCTAGTGAAACTCAAATGTCAACAGCTATCATTCACTTGAACAATTCTGAAACAGCAGGCCTAGGTGGTGAAATAATACTAGTGTATTTGTGACCTCTGCTCCATTCACCTGTCGGAGATGTTTCAAAATCTGTTTCATGCAGTCTTTTTATATTGGTTTTGTCAAGAAAGTCTCCCATATTATTAGCCCAATAGCCATAATTCTCTTGATGTTTGAGGGTAACAAAACAGCAAGCATAACAGCAACAGGCTGTGTTAATGAAGTTGGACATGCTCAGAGATACCCATCTTCTCACTGTACACTTTTAAGTAATATATTTCCTTTGATGTTTCAAAATAAATGAGAGCGACTAGGGTAGTCACACCGTTCTCTTTTAGCAACAAGGCTGCCTGGCTTGGTAAAAATTATTAGGCTACTGATTTGTTCCTGAGATGTAAAAGAGTGCTATAAAAACCAGTTACCAGTTGGTGAATGTTTTACTCAAAACAATATCTCTGCAGACAACTGCGCAGAAAAAAAAACCTTGAGGAAGAAAGAAAACAAAAAGAAATTTCTGAAAACAAATTGAGGGGGAAAAATGTTATTTCATCTCAGAACTGACATGCAAGCAGAAGAAGGCTATATCTTCAAGAAGGCCTCATGTATTTTCAAAGCTCTGTCTTGATTTGTACTCAATGCTAGTTCTTGTGCTCATGGTCAATTTAAGGTTGAATAACATTCGATTTCAAGCTGTCCTCACTAGTTTATGGAGGAAGAACATATCCAGCCATTTGTCATATTTTGTTTGGATCCCAATTAGGATGCCATCTCTGGATTTTGCCTAGAGACTCTAGGTTTTGACCCAGCATTTTCAGGTTCTGGGGAAGACCCAGTTTCTCTCTGTCAACTATTGGTACCCCTGGTGATCCTGAGAAATTAAGGCTTTGAGGGTGGTAGTGGGTGGCCACTTCAGAAAGTGCCCTACATGGATGGAGCATCATGACATTATGATCTGTAAGGGGTAGGATTACATCAGAAAGAGCAAAAAAGTCCCTTTACCCAATCTGCACTGACATAATCTTGCCCCCTCTGACCATTTTTATACAAGTGGGATTTCTCCTGCAGTTTAAACCTGTGGGGCTGGGAAATCCCCACGGGGGGCTTTAGATGCTCCTCTGTGAACCAGAAGTCCCCCAGGCACCATTAGAAACAGCAGCGCCACATGACGCCCAGGTATTCTAAGACACAGCATAGATAAGACCTTAAAATCAATCAGAAAACTAATGGAATTCTAAACCCATTCAGTTCATCGTGCAAAACCGTAGTGTTTATTCACAAAGGGAACTGAATTGATGGCAAATAAAACTGAACACCATGAAGGGGAAACTTACTGAGACCCAGGTTTGCTTAAATACAAATAATTCAAAGGTAATGAAAACTTTGAGAATGGTAATTCCAGTGGTTAATTTTATTGGGACTAGGATTACCACCTTGAAATCAAGGTCTTATCTACTCCGCGTTTCAGAACACCCGGGAGTTGCATGGTGCTGCTGTTTCTAATAGGCATGGGCGAACAGATCGCGGTTCGTGTTCGGCCGTTCGGTTCGGCCGCGTTCGGTTCATGTGTTCGTGTTCGGTCGTTCGGTCGTATCGCGCATTCGTGTTCGCCCGTTCGGTTCGGTGGCGTTCGTGTTCGGCCGTTCGTGTTCGGTTGTTCGGGCAGGTCGTGCGTTCGTGGTCGGGCGGTCGGTTCGTTCGCGATCGGGATGTGCGTTCGTGTTTGGACGTTCGGTTCGTTCGCCATCGGGTTGTGCATTCGCGTTCGGTGTTCGGGTGGTTCGCGCGTTCGCATTCGGCCGTTCGGCCTTCGGCCAGAAATATCGCGAGATCGCGGGAAGCCGTAAAATCGGCGTCGCGCCGGAAATTCATGTGCGTGTGTGCGAGTGAGGCGAGAGGGTGTGTGTTTGTTTCGGTGGCTGCTTGTGTAGTGTGTTTTGGCGATTGTTGTGTTGGTTTTGGCTGTGCTGTGTGTTTGGGTGGGTTGGTGTGTGTTGTTGCGGTGACTGTGGTG